>PVIR01003803.1:0-84897 GCA_004026965.1 Petromus typicus | reverse complement strand
AAAGAAAAAAAGAAAAAAGAAATGGAATTTTTCCAGGTCTCCAAAAGAAACCCAACTTTGCAGATGCCCTCATTGCTAACTTCTGGTTCAAGAGGAAGGTGACCTACTCCTTGTCTACTGTTGTCTTTAAATTTTTTTTAAAAAAAATCACTCCTGATCCCATGTGATATTTTTACATATATTTCACAGAAAGAGATATAAAAATTTTCTTGAAACTTACAAAAAATACTAATTTTGATTCATATGTAGTATGATTATAACTACTCTAAAATAAACGATTTTGATATATATTCTTTCTAATAAAACATTAGATTAGTAAAAATTCAAACACTCAACAATGCACTCTGCTGAAGAGATTAAACAAACATTCCGATACTGTTGGTTGGAATGCAAAATGGGTACAGCACTTGCCAGAAGAAATGTGCAAATATTTATTCAGACTCCCTTTGTATTTATTATTCATTTTAGCATCCTACTTCTGTGAATGTACTCTGCTTATATACCTCTGAAAACACGAAAATGTATGATATATGAGCAAGTCCATTCTTTGGGACATTATGGGTAATAGCAGAAGATTGGAACTAACCTAGATACACAAAAAAAGAGAATGAGTAAGTTCAATGGAGTATTGTGCTGCTACTGGAAAAGAGTGAGTAGCTGGGGGATGTAGCTCTATGGCACAGTCTGCCTCCTAAGCACAAGGCCCCAAGTTGGATCCCCAGTACCAAAAAAAAAAAAAAAAAAAGAGAGAGAGAGAAAACATTATAATAATCACACTCAATATTAAGTGAAAAATCAAAGTGTAAGATAAATTTATGCTTGGTAGAATTTGAAAAAATATATATAAAGCAACTAAATGAATATATACTTTCTTATCATGGGAAATATATACCAGAAATATAGTCAGGTTCACTGGAAGGAGTGAGGCAGGAAGTTCATAGGAAGGAATGACATATTTCAGAGCATAAATTGACATGTAATTTTGATTTTTTTGGACCATGATAACATTCTGTGTATGGAAAGAGTGAAAGCAGTAATAATGGGAAGGGAGAATTATAAGAAAATAAAGAAAAATTTGAAACTGGTCATATTTCAAATGAACACCATAGCTACACTAATGCAGTCAACCATAAAGACACAAGCTAAGTTCTTCATAACTGAGCATTGAGGTCTGCATTTTCAGCCTTGGATGGAGAGAAGCATAGGGTATAATGGCAGAAACTAAAATCATTAATTATTTTTCCTAGTCTTATTTATAAGTGTGTGGGTTTGAAGTTATGTAACTACTTATGTATCTTATAGGATTGGGCAAATGAGTAACCATTTTGATGCTGGGAGCTAAGGTTTTAACTGTTGACAGAATAAATACATCTTTTTTTTTTTTTTTGAGACAGTGTCTCACTTTTTGTAGAGCAGGCTGGCCTTGAGCTCAGCCTGGAACTCACAGCAATCCTCCTGCCTCTGCCTCCCAAGTACTGGGATTACAGGCAAGAGCCACCATGCCCAGCACTGAAACAAAACATTTTTTCTAAAATTTGTGGAAACATATGCACCCTCATATGCACAACAATGCAAAAATATAAGAGTGCTTATTTGTGTTAGCACATGCGTTTTTGTATGTATGTGCTTATTTGTATCTATACTATCTGCTAGGAGAACCACAAAAGTCAAACTCTCCTGTAGTAAATATGCAAGTTCATACCTAGACCTTATCTTTACTCCTAATTAAGAGAAACCATGCCTCTTTGAAAAAATTGCAGATACCAAAACTAGAATATGCAATGTGTGAAGCAATCTCATGGTAGGACATTACCCAAAAGGCTGGTGGGGTATATACCACAAGGAAAAGGAAATGAGCTAGAAGACGAATTGCTTGGCCAAATGTGGATAGTATGGGGCCGGGGATATAGCTCAGTGATTCCGGCACCTGTCTTGCAAGCGCAAGGGCCCAGGTTCGATCCCCAGTAACCACATAACAATACTGGGTGTGGAGACTCACCCCAGCAGCAACCAGCACCACATACCACAGTGTCGGACATGGTGGCTCACTCCTGTAATCCCAGCACTCGGGAGGCAGAGGCAGGAGCATTGTTGTGCTGTGAGTTGGAGGCTGAGCTCGGGGCCAGCCTGAACCACAAAGTGAGACCCTGTCTCAAAAAACCTTAAAAAAAAAATAAAATAAACAAATGTGGACAGTATGAACATCAAAATGATTAACATATTTGGTTATTGTAAAATTGAAGTTAAGGAGAACATATTGACCAGAGATATATAGGTAATTGATATAAATAGGAGAAGTATATATAAAGTAGGATGCTGAGGGTTTATTAATGATGCTAAAGGACTGATGGAATTAGAAAATATTAAGGCTGAATGACAAAGAAAGAGTCACCAATGGATCCTAAACCCAGCGGGAAACTCAGATAGGAAGCAGAATATAGCATGTGCATGGTGTTCCAGCTACACCCATGATCGGTCTGGAATTATAAGGAAGGAAGTCCCCATTATTATTCTGAAGAGAAAAGATATATGAGGCCATGCTTTGGTCAAATATTTAAATTAGTGCCACCAGTGAGAGACTAGAGACCACTGCATGGCTCCAGGTGTGTGACACTGATATGGGCAGAGTATGGCATCTCTAAGCAGAGTTCCAGGGGGGATGCATAACCATGGACTAAACAAGGGGATTGCAATACAATACCCAATACCACATTTTTTAATGTGGGGGATATATGTCTGAAAACTGTCAATGTTAATGCGTGCATATCAGCCCAGCACTCCTAAAGGTGAAGGGAAGGATTACTAGGAGTTCAAGGCCAGCCTGGGTTATACAGTGATTTCCAAGCCAGCCTGGACTATGTAGTCAAACTCTGCCTCAAACAAAACAGGGGATGAAGGGAGAGACAGAGACAGACAGACGGAGAGGAGAGAGAGAAAGGAGGGAAGGAAGAAAAGAGGGCACAACTAAATACAATATCTGCCTTAAACTGGATCTATTACCGAGGGGAAAAAGTTGATATAATGGACAGTATTAGAACATTTAATAAGTTGAAAATGCATGATAATCTACAAAAAGGTATTGCTCTGATGTGAATTTATGAACTTGGCTACTTTAAAGCAATTGAGAGAATATCCATATTCTTGGAAAATAACACTTAAGTATGGGTTAGGCAAAATAATTCTTTATATACATATATCTATATCTGTATATACAAAGAGTGAAACAAAAAAGTTTATGTTGATATAAAAACAACATACATAAAAAGCATGTGAAGTATTAATGTGTAAATCAAGATGAAAGTTTTTTAGATAGTCTTTGTACTCTTTCTGTGAAATTTTATCCTCGAATGATACCAACTAAAAAGTACAGGCCAAAGAATAACTTCCATGAAAAACTTTTTTGAATCTGGAAGCTACGTAATTGCCAAAGTAGCTTCTATTTATTTTCCACATTTTCTAATCAAGATACATTTATCTACCAGGACATTTTCCTGACCCACAAACATAGTGTTTCAAGACTGACAGATATGACACCTTAGTTGAAGAATTAAAAATTTTTATTAGAGAAAGAAGTTAACAATTTTGGGTTTCAAATAAATATTAAGTAAAAGGTACATATGATAACTCCTGCAGACTAGTTATCTAATTGAAGTTCTACTTTTTATAATTTTGGCTTTTTTTTGGTCCAAGTGAGTTAATAAAAAAAAAAAAAAAAACCCAAAACCATTCTTTGTGAAGCTCACATTTGTTGGAAAAGTGCTGCTGAAATATTGTATCTCACTCTCTTCTTTGGCAGGAGGATCTGGAGTTTGGAAACCTGTCAGTCTTGCTCCTGTTATGCTCCTCCCTCGAGATACAATATGCTGAGCAGCTGTCCTGGCTGTAGGCCTGGAAAGTAACACCAGCTCCCTTGGGCCTCTAAATGTGAGCATGCCTCGTAAAGGCTTCAGATCAGGAGTTGGCCATTCAGTTGACTTTTTTCCATCGAGTTGCAGGGTATTTTCACCAAGGTGAAAAATAAACTCTACTTTTCAATTTAGCCAGCAACTTGGTATATAAGTTGATGAAAATTCATTTTCTCACTAATTATGCTCCTATATTCATCATGCACTATTTTATTATACTTGACAATATATGTTTTTCAGAATTCTTCTTGGGCAGGCATAGTAAAAACTCAGCACCACATTAAAATTTGACCCACAGAATGACATGGTATGTGTTTGGATTCCTTTTTTCAACTCATAACAGGATTTTTTTTTTTTTCCTTTGCACTGCTAAGGATTGAACTGCAGCATTGCATATCCTGGGTGAGGCCTTTTCTCTTTCTCATCACATACTAACATTTTAAAAAACAGAATCTGGTTTTGTTCATAAAGTCATTATTCTTCATCAGAAGAACATAAAAGCAGTAATATTTTTAAAGACAGCTTTTTCAAGAAACACACCTAATGTTAGGGTGGGAAAATCCATGAAGCATTTTAGTATCACTGTTGAGTCATCTAGAAGTTTCTATTCTTTCTGTCATGACCATGTCAAAGTTGCAACTTCAAAGTTCAGATGTCTCCTGAGTAATTTGCCAAGAGTTCAAATGTTCATTGGCAAACATGTGAAATATTCTAGTGTCAGTTATCCAGGGGTATACAAGAGTGCTGTCACGTTGTACATTTCTGTTTGTAAGAATTTTAGTATTTTAGAGTTTTCCAGTCTTTGCAAATGTGCCCTTTTCTTGTCCTCTGTTTCCTAATAGCCAAAGTAAGTGAGTAATAATTCCTCACGGATTGTCCACTAAGCCTCAAATAAGAACAGGATACATGAGTTTGTGCTCCAAGCTTTCAGAAACTACTTCTATTTGATGTTCCCCACTTACTCCTTTCAACTACATTAGTATCTGTCTCTCTTCTTTCTTTAATGCAGTAATAAACATGAGCAATAAAGCAATCTCATACTCCTTCAACCATTAATTTATTTATTTACTTGTTTCCACATGCTGCAGACACAATCAAAGGTTAACTTAACATCATGAAAAGATGTGAGCTTATCTGCTTTTAAGTACCCTACCTGAGTCTCCCAATTAGAGGCAGCAGCTGCTTTTTGATTTCAAGTTTGTAGCTGGCCTGAGTGATCTATTTAAAATATACCCAAGGATGAACTGGAAAGGACAATTAAAGGTGTTTGTTGCTAATGAATTATTTTCAGGCTTTGAGAGCCCACTAGAAAAGAAGTGAAAACTAAAAATAATAATAATAATAATAATAATAATAATAAATGAAAAGAATGCTGAATTTAAGCACTGCCTATTTCCCTGCTTCAGGGTAGCCCTGGCTGCACATGGAACCGAGTGCATCTATCAGCAGCAGGTCTACTGTTAGCACTTGCTATGTAGGAGAGATTTTCACTGTTGAGTCTAATGAGTTATTACTAATGGCAGGTAGTTCCTGGCAACAGCTGGTAGCATTTATCTGGAATAAGAAAAGTATAAATGAGCTCTATGACAATCTGTAGGATATATATATACATATATATACACATATATACATATATACGTATATATGTATATATGTGTGTATATGTATATATACATAGATATATACATATATGTATATATATCTATGTATATATACATATATGTATATATATCTATGTATATATATATCTATGTATATATAAATATATATATATTTTATATATATATTATATAATATATATTATATATATATTATATATATAAATATATATATACGTATATATGTATATATGTGTGCATATGTATATATACATAGATGTATACATATATGTATATATATCTATGTATATATACATATATGTATATATATCTATGTATATATCTCCTGTCTGAGATCAGATTGAAGGAAAATCTGACTTCACTGTATGGGGCCAACTTTGGGAAAAGTGCTTATGAAAGAAATAGTCTATACCATTTCATAAAATCACTTACCCAATTTAACATTAGATAATGATTACCTACAAGATAAAAGCTTAAAAGGGAAGCTACAGAGAGCCTGTGTTTTACCGTTTTCATGTATATATATGTATATATATATACATATATGATATGTATACATACATATACATGATATATACATATATATACATATACATATATATGCATATGTATATATACATGTATATATACATATACATGATATATACATATATATACATATATATACATATACATATATATATATATATATATATATGTATATGTATATATATAGGAAGAGATTACCCCATGGAGTGAGAAAATGCGGCCTGAGATACTTGAAGGGCTCAGGAAGGTGTGTTGTTTCCTAGGACTGCAATGGGCTACCCACTGCACAGAGTGGCTTTGGTGATTCTTCTAACAACAAAAAAAATTGGAGAGAAACACGTTTCTTGGGGAAACACACACATACAAACACACACACATGAAACTTTCATGGTAATGACCTGGAATATCCAGTTGATGATATTTTCTCAGTGCACATTTCCAAAGTCCCCCTTCACAGCTGAGTATTTGTTTTATAACCTTTTAAAATCATTACTTAAAGCATGGAGATCAGCAACTTTTATAGGCTCACAGATTACCAGCACACCACAGCAAATTGTGTCTACTGTGGCCTTTTATTTTGATTTTTTTCAAAAGAGTACAATCTCCTTTAGACCACTTCATATTCATTCTCATTTCCCCAAGACCCAAGTGTCTTATCAGTTTGACTGCTATTTCCTGAATCCATCATGAGTGGATTACTCTACTGTCAATCATTGTCCTACTTTTTGGAGTAAGTTAATGACCAACTACAATAGTGATAGAGTAATCAAATGGACCAAGTTTAGTCTTTTAAAGAATTGTTTAAGAGTTTTATTTACTGCTTTGTTATTCAATTGATATCTTTGATCTCCTATTCTAACTTTTATGTTTCTGATACCAAAGAAACTCCAGAAAATATTTCTTTCTTTTTGGTACTGAGAATCCAACTCAGAACCTTGACTTTGCGAGGCAAGCACCAGTGCCACTGAGCCAAATATCCAAACCCTTTCAGAAAATATTGTAAGATCTAGTCTCTGTGATCACTTGTGGGATACTATTGATAATATTTCTCTATTTAAAGCTTTAGTCTGAAAACTTTCCTTGTGATTCATAAGATTTTTGTATAAGCATGTTGAACAGTGATATAAAAATAATGTACAAATTTTATGGCAAAAAAATAACTTAGTTTATTTACACATTATCCTGTCTGAGATCAGATTGAAGGAAAATCTGACTTTACTGTATGGGGCCAACTTTGGGAAAAGTGCTTATGAAAGAAATAGTCTATACCATTTCACAAAATCACTTATCCAATTTAACATTAGATAATGATTACCTACAAGATAAAAGCTTAAGAGGGAAGCTACAGAGAGCCTGTGTTTTACCATTTTCATCCCATGAGACCTTAAAGTTCTAATAAAAGAAAATCATGAAGAAGCTTTTGGGCTGCAATTTTATCGAAAGTCAGCGAGATAGCATCTTTGGAATATTTCATCCTACAAAATAATAATCTTATCCAAATGCCTATGGAAAGAGATTTTCTTTCTGTCACTAGAATGTTTTCAAACACCAATAAAAGTCCTGAGAGGAAAAAAAAAAAAGTTGCAAAGGACTCTGGCGTTAAACCAGTCTGGTAAATACATACAGAAGGAATTTCAGTTCATGCTTCGCACTCGTCATGTACTTTCTGTATTGCTGCTTTCTACAAACCTGATTCTTATCAAAGAAAATTGGTTAACAGTCATTTATAGGCAAAAATGTAAAATTCTAGGAGGCTGAAAGCATTTGTTTACTTCATTGTCATATATCTGAATGACAATATGGCATATAAACTAAAAGGTGACATATCATGTTTTATACTTTCCAAATATAACTTAAACAGCTTTACAGTTATTTTTATTAATTGTTTAAGTAATTTAAAACTCTTTAAGACAGTATTAAGCAGCCCTCAGAGACCAAGACACACACACACACACACACACACACACACACACACACACATGCTAAAGGATGGAGGAGTTCAGAAACAGAAATGTGTCTCCTTTTCAGAAAATCTTTAAATAAAAGATCAAGAGAGAAGAAGGCTAGCCAATATAGTCTCATTAAGAAAAATTTTAGTGGCCAGGGATTTAGCTCAATAGTTCCAGTCTAAGGGCCTGAGTTCAGTCCTCAATAACCACATACAACATTTCCAGCAATTGGTACTACATACCACAGTACCATGCTTGATGGCTCACACCTGTAATTCTGGCACTCAGGAGGTGGAGGCAGGAGGATTGCTGTGAGTTCAAAGCTCACCTGGGCTACATAGTGAGTTCAGGGGTCAGCTTTAACTACAAAGTGAGACCCTGTCTAAAAAATGAAAAGAAAAGAAAAAAAAAAAAGAAAGAAAAGAAACATTTTAGCAGGCCAGAGATTCAGTTCAGTGGTGCTGTGCCTGCCTGGCAAGAGCAAGGTCCTTAGTGTGAACCCCAGTACCAAAAGAAAAAGCAAAAAAATATAGAGAAGTCTAAATCTTTCAGAAAAGTTTCTCTCATTTTTCATTGTTCCTGTAAAAGTACTAAATAATATCATTTAACCTCAAACAACATTGATATTTCTATTACTTCAAGGAACTGATGCAGAGAACTGAGCATGTAGAATATTAATCCTGATAGACAAATGGTTTGAAATTTTTCATCAACTGAACAAAATCAACTCCTCTGTACTGAGTACTAACTGGACTTAGTTAATACTATGTAAGATGTAGGAAACGTGCAAGGCCCCCTCTGAGCCTGCTAGAGATTCTGCTTCAGAGATGAGGTTGACACAAGGTGATAAGATGATGGATGGCACAGCTAAAAACAATCAGAGGTCAAATTATGTGCTACGAAAGAAAGCACTTTGCTTCAATAAATTGCTGAAGAATGTCATAAGAGAGGAGGGGTGAGGATGAGTAGTTGCAATGACCTTGGCCTTTCACAGGCTGCCACATAGGCTGTCAGTTTTAAGGTCAAACTCCTGTTAGGCCTGAGAAAACCATACCCCAAAGTATGGCGCCTGTCATGTGAACTTCCCTGAAAAGCAAAAGGCTCTAAGGCTTTCCTGTGTCCACTTTTCTTCTCCACAGCAGGCCTTCATATCAAGAAACCATCTTCACTAATCCCATCATAACATCTAAAAATGTTATTCTCTTCTTTCTGTGCCTTTCTGCATAAGAGCTGGCCATAAGCAAATCCTCACACTGAGACCATATCGACAGAACTTCATTCCGGTAGAGATCTGGCCCCACACTCATGCTGCTGTTGCAATATGTGTCCCCCAAAAGTCCAAGTGTCCAAACCAGCACCACAGTCTTTGGCGCTATTGTGAGCTGGTGAGAATTTTAGAAAGTGGAACCTACTAGAAGGAGCTTAAGTCACTAAGGGAACATCTTTAAGGGGGACTGTGGGACCCCTAGCATTTCCCCTGCCTCCTCTTTCACTTCCCTCCCACGATGAAGTGAAAATCTTCTCTACTACATGCTCCCTACCTTGATGAGGTGTTTCATCCCCAAGGCTGAACAACCATGGATTGAAAAGTTCATCCAAATGAAACTTTGCTTCTTAAAAGTACACTTACTTTGGATACTCTGTTATAGAAATGGTGAGCCAACCAACACATTTGGGAAAAATGAATCCCATACAGAGAAGCAAAGAATTCAGATAGATCTACCAGGTTTACCCTCTCCATCTGGGACCATTTCTCTTTATGTGCAACTATGTATTTTTTTTTTATGACTACATGTTTGTAGTACATAGCGATTATATTCATTGTGGGGAGATGGTTACATCTACATAATACATCTTAATCATGTTTACTTCCCTAACTTCCTCCCTCCATCTTCTGGCCAGTTTTCCATTTGTAAGAGAGGTAACTCCTTATTTCCTATCATCCATATTTTATTGTGCTTTTTCAGTTATGTAGACTTTGGGTTTTTCATCATGTGATATTTAAATTTGTGTGCCTGACTGATTTCACTTAACATCAAGGTCTCAAGTTCTAACCACATCTCTCATAGTTGTCTGTTCTTCATCAAATTTACCCATACAAACAGTTTCCTTGCGACTCTGTGTCATACTTGTCTGAAGGTACATAAAACTGGGATTAAATGAATTTCTTCTCTTCCCTTGGTGATCCATCTTTGCCCTTTTATGTGCCACAGAAGCTGTGGGCCCTAAGTGGGAGAGGAAACTTACCCTATCATGCCATTTCCTTAGTTCTTTCCCAGACTTAAAATGTTTTCAAATGGTAAAGGACAGAAAAAGAAGAATTTGGGGCCATTTTAAAATCATTTCAGAGTAAGTCTTTATTATAAAGAGTCTCAGGAAATTCCAGCTTGTCTAGGTGTCTTGGGTTCTGCTCTGGAGTGACTTTTTGCTTTTCAAATACTGTTTAGGAGCAAGCCCTCTCATTCCACCGGCCACTCCTCCTGCTGTCAATTCTGACCTTTATTAATTCAGATCTATTCAATCTCCACTACTGATCTGTCACTGCTGACACTTTGTCACACTCTGATTTTGCAGGGAGAATGCTGAAAGAGTTCACAGGCCAGCTCCCTGGTTGACTTGATACCAGAGAGAAAATAACAATAATAAAAATCCAGACCATACTCATTCCCTGTCTACATTTAAACACAGCCTAAATTGAAGTTGTGTGGAGGATTACTCATGTGTCCCCAAGAGTTCTCAAGATGAATACCAGATGCACTATGGGAATAGTTATACTATTCGTATGCTTATATAAATTGGTTTTCATGAGTAAATTTCCTGGTTTGCCCTTTTTGGCTGAAATATGTCCCTCGTTGCAGGAAAATGCAATAAAGCAATGCAGTGTGTTTTTTAATCTGTGGAAAGTTGAAAAGGTTACATGCTGTGTGTGAGTTTTCTGTTCTCAGAATGTACATACAGATTCCATGAAATAAAACAACAGCCAAAGAAATCAGCATAATTTAACAGATCCCTGTGTCTTTGTTATCCCTTCTCTGTAGTTTTCTGGAAGAGAGTGTGGAAAAGTAACTTTGCAGAGGAACGGTACTTTGTTTTTTTCATAAATTTCAATTGGTGATCATGACCTTACGGCTTTACATGAGAGGCGCACATCCTTTGAGACTAAGTTATTACACTCTAGCATTCAGGCGTGGTGCTGTTTAACTAATACAGTAAACTACAACTCACTGACATTCACTTAGAATAGATATTTCATGTCACCTTTTTTCTATCTGATTAGCCACAATCTGATTATCGCAAACTAGGCATCCCTCCCTGATTATCCTTTCATTGGGTTAAATGTTCCTAGTTATTATATGATAATATTAATATCCAATTGGAAGCATCTACCGATTTTAGACACTTTTCACAAAAATAGGCCACATAGGAAAGACTAAGACAGTAAGTTTTCTCTGCACAGGGCAAACTGAATTTCAGAAGGATTGTACCATCACATGTGAGAAATGGCAAGGACTATAAAGAGATAGCCTGATTCAGGGGAAACAGTAAATGTCAGAGAAGCTGTGTAAACTCTATGTGCACAGCAGGCTAGAAGCAAGGATGTAGAGCCTCCTTACTTTATCTTCAATACCACTATTTCTAAAATGTAATTCTGATCTAGCTGCAGAAGCAAAGCAAAAAAAAAAAGCCAATGCCTTTTTAGTTCACTAACACAAATTTTAAAAATCTTTCCTAAAGCTATTAAGTTAAACTCAGCTTTACAACACAAGTTTTGCTGCAAGGATTTTCAGGTGTGAGTCTTGGAATTGAAAATAAAAAGCTTCAAACCATAGCTAAACCTGAGCGATGGGGAAAGGAAATGGTGACTATCAGGTTTCTTACAACTTTTCTTCACCTTCAGTTCTACATACAAGCAACAGAAAAATGAGCCGAGAAGGCCAATGAGCAGTCACATGAAATTCATTTTGAGAGTTATACTGTTACTGGCAGACAAGTTAACTTGAAGAAAATACATGTAATCAGACAGGAATTGGGCTCTCAATAAGTGATCAGAGGGCTCGGGATTTAGCTCAGTGGTTTGGCATCTGCCTTCCAAATTCAAAGTCCTGAGTTCGATCCCTGGTAATCACATACAATGCCAGGTGTGGTGACTCACACTCACCAGCAATCAATACCACATACCACAATGCCCGGCATGGTGGCTCATGCCTGTAATCCCAGCACTCGGGAGGCAGAGGCAGGAGAATTGCTGTGAGTTCAAGGCTTGCCTGGGCTACAGAGTGAGCTCAGGGCCAGCCTGAACTACAAAAGTGAGACCTTGTCTCAAAACAAACAACAACAAAAAAGTGAGCAGAAAAAACAGACATCAAAATTACGGCTGGAGGTGCATGTATAGAAGACTAGGCCTCCAGATAAAGATACAGTGGCCAAGTTTACTTGCCTCCCTAAGGGATAAATAACACTTGAGATTAGCCTGGCCTCCTCCCGTAAATTTAGATAGGCATTAGTCACCCCAGTGAGCGGATGACCAGAGCACTTGGGCCCCTCCCTTCCTCCCAAATGCCTTTGTTTCTTCCACGCACCCCTGCTCAACGACTCCTTTCACTGGTGGATCAATATCAACTAAGCAGCCACCGCTGTAATCATACACAGTGAGGGCAGTTTGACTCACACTGTACTTACATTGTGACTTTATCCCTGGCAATGAATCTTGGTCGCCACCCTACCAGGGACTCCTGCTGAAAATCCAGGAGCTATTCTCTACTTGTCTGCAATAAATCTCTCTGGATTTCTTCCTTTGGTTCTAGACTTCATTCTTGGATAGTATAAGACTGTGATCTCAGTACATTTGACATCTAGTAGGTCTGAAGTCATATTTCTCCTACATCCAGCCATTGCCCCTGGCTGGAATCATCCTAAAAAGAACTTGACTTTCCTTCTCATGCTATTCTTGTTTTTTTCATTCAGGAAAAAAAAAATATTCTTATATCATGCATAAGCAATAAATTTCTATATGTAAATTCTAGTTCAGAGACCAAAATCATGTTTGAAAATGTAATGTGCATGTATACATTTATATATATATTACAATACCTAATTTATGAATATATCTAAAAAGCTAGAATTCTGATATTTTAATTTTTTTCTTTCACATAGGTCCCTACAAAGAAATACTGTACTGAAGAGCCCTGCAGTAATAATTCATGTAAGAATATAGGTGACATCTTTGACGTATTTCATACAGTATATGATTCTCTCTCTTGAAAAGTTATACAACATTCCTATGTAACCACTTTGAAGGAACACACCCTAAAAATATTTTCCATATAAATTATAGATCCTCAAATAAATATGTATATTGTGGGATGATAAAATGAAACAAAAACGGCTGCAGAATGATGAGGGGGATGAGTAAAAGAGAGAGAGAGAGAGGGAAGTCCCTGAGTCATAGGTATTACTAATAGGGGAAAGTCAGCCACCCAGAGATCATGTGAGGAATGATATCTCTCAGAAAGAAGAAATTTTTGGAGTCTAAGAACACCTGATAAGGTTTGAGAAACAAAATTGACCAGTTTTTCTAGACTTGGACATTATAATGAATTTACAGAATGCATGAGCACTATTATTTGCATAAATTTTCAACCACTGTGTTTGATAAAAGCCAAAGCCCACCTTCTTTCCACAGACAATTGTTGCAAATGCCTTCCATTTGTCAATCGATTCTGCACCCAAACAAAACCATCTGTGCTTTATTTTAACTGTGTTTAAAATTTCTTTGTTTACAAAGGTTATCATAAGAATAGAGAGAGAGAAACAGCACAGAAAGGCGATGACTTTCAAGTACTCCAATTTGTTACCGGTGCTGTATTTATACATACATAGAACATGAACTGCTAATCTCAAATCATTATTACCTTTTCACTAAAGCAATCTTTCAAGTGTGTAAGTTTGAGAGCCTGTTTTTATAAGAATAAAGACAATTATTTATTTTTAAAAGTACTTCTACATACTTGTACACAAATCAAACTACTTTTGGATTTTACTGGATTGATCAAATATTTCATGTATACATATGTATATAGAAAAATCTGATGCAGGAGTTTTTGCTATTAGTCCCTTCTAGCATTTTTACCACTGCAAAGCATAAATAGGTACCATTCTTAAAAGAAGAGCTGCTACTTTAAGCTACATTGAATTTTTATATCTTATCTTTTTCTCATGAAGGTTTGTATTTTTTAACCTAATTTTTCATGAACTTATGATACATACAGCACATGATACTAGTATGATCATGCCAGGAAACACCATTTGAATACATCCCTTCTCTTAAAAGTAAAAATGTTTACAGCCTTCTGTCATTATGACACAGTGCAGGGGTGTCAGTGTCTATTTCAGAGAAAAGCAGCATCGTCCAATGGACCATTACCAAGAGCACATCACACCTTAGTTACATCCAGGTAACATTCTCACCAGACTCACAGAGGACAGACATATGTCCGGAACACTCAAGTGTTCTAGAATAAGAACTATTTACTGGTATCTAAATACATTTCTTACATATATTTGAACCTCAGATTTATCTTTGCTCTGAGCTAGACTACCATTTCACAAATTTTTGAAAACTGTCTGAGCATATTATATAACATTAGAAAACACTCAGCTTTTCTAGGCAAACATCTGTACCTTTGAGATGGTCATACTTGAAAATGGTTTCCTCCTTTTCAGGCCTGCAATGGACTGGATTTTAAAATTTAAAAATATATCAAAGCATATAATTAAATGAGACTCACAGAACGTTAAGAGAGGAAATGAAAAAACAAAATAAGCCTGCAAGCTGACACAAAACAGTACTGTCAGAGCTCCAGGAAGCTGAGGCAGAAGGACTGCAAATTCCAAGCTATCCTGGAAAATATAGTGATTTAAAAAGACTCTGTCTAAACACAAAACAAAACTGTTTAAATGGCTTGGAATATAACTCAGTGCCAATGTCTTGGATTAATCCATAGACTAGAAAATTTATATACATATATATATATAATTTATTTATAGATATAAATGTTTGTACATATAAATATATAATATAATATATAAACATTTATTTATAAAATCATATATACAATTTACTTATATAATATATAAATTATGTAACATATATTACTTAAGCCTACACCTTTATTAAGAGATTTCCCACCACTGTGGAAAAATATCAATACCAAAAAAGTAATCATAACAGACACCCAAGCATACACCTGTTTTCACTTTAATTATAATTACTGCCTTTTAATGATTGTGTGAAATAGGGTAAGAAGCAAGAATTTTCTTTAAGTAATTCAAACAAGCTGTCCATATATCATCAAAGTCATCAGTGCTGCCTTCGGTTTTATACTCAGCCTGTTAGCATGACATTAATAATAATGTCTAATAAATGGATACCTATCCATTTTCTTGTAGAAAGTTCAATGGCACATCTCCAGACTCACAGAAATGCCCTTTCTGAGTCCTGGAAACTCAACACGATTTTCAGTGCCAATATGTCTGCAGCCATATCCATGTGATACTCGGCTGAAATCTCACATATGACATTTCTTACTTAAGTAGAAATAAGCAAAATAGATGGAATTTACATGCAAATACACGTAAGAAAATTTCTTCATCTCAGAGATCTTAGAAATCATTAAGAATATTTTATTTTACATTAAATAAACACTACTGTTAAACTTTCATGTTGTTTGCTCCACACAACCTGAGGGTCGATGATCAAATGTTAATATTAATATGGCTCATTGGGGAAAAGAAGGAAAATGCTGTGACATCGAGGCAATCAACCCTGCTGAGAAGGTGAGAAAATTTACAAAATGACATGTGCTTTAATTTTGTCATAAAACCTTCATCATTATGTTTCAGAAAAGAATAGACTTTTCTTGAACAGACTGATAGTTATGCTCTTACAAAATAGGCAGAAAATAAGTGATATTATTATTAATTCTCAAGATCTGAATTCCGACGAGAAAATATTTTTCAATTTTATACTCCATTTTGTGAATTTCAATAAACTAGGCTTTTTAAAACTACTGCTGCCCGCACTTCAACAGTGATATAACTTAAGGACAGTTTGTCTTGACAGGGATAGAGCCCGTTTAATTTAAAAAGTTAGAAATATCAAGGCACCAAATATCTAAGGAATGTGATAAAATCTCTTTAATAGCTGCCAAAAGATGTTTAGAGATGTAACTCATCTTGTACAAACTGATAGAATGTTTTTAAAAAGGTGAGATTGAGACAAGTTGTTTTTAAATGAAGAAGCAGGCAGTTGAATTCTACAAAGAAAGTATAAGAAAGTCAGCATTTAACAGGCAGAGCGATTATTAACCATGTCTTTAAAAAACAAAGGATTTAGCTCCATGGTTCCGGCACCTGCCTTGCAAGAACAAGGGCCCAGGTTCAATTCCTGGTAACCATATACAACAATGCTGGGTGTGGAGATTCACCCACCAGCAATCAGTACCACATGGCACAGTGCCAGGTGTGGTGGCTCACACCTATAATCTCAGCACTCAGGAGGCAGAAGCAGGAAGACTGCTGAGTTCAAGGCTGAGTTCAGGATCAGCCTGAAATACAAAGTGAGACCTTGTTTCAAAACAAACAAACAAACATAAAACAACAACAAACCAAAGAGAAAAATCACTCACCTGTGCGAAGAACTCAGATTCCAATGAAATGAGGACAGGTTCAGTGTCACACAGTTGGCTAATGGGAGAGATTTATATAAACCATTGGGCTTCCTAACTTCCCATGTATTACCTACCACTTTTATACACAAGCTTATTGATTCTGGACAAATGAGAACCACAGTTTCTCAAAATGTACAATATATGTAATGCAAAAGTAAAAATGCAAACACAATATAATGTAGATAAGACAGACTTTATATAATAGAATTACCCTGGTTCTTAGATATACCAACTATATAGTTTCCATCATTTTGCTTTTCTGTGATCAAGGATGGGAAAGCAATTTTGGCATATTCCCCAAACAGAGTACAGAGAGATCATGGATCTCCATTTGATTATTCAAGGGGAATTTTAAGATGATACAGGGCCCACCTGAGTCAATAACACTCAGTTCCTACCGCAATTACCAAACAGCGTACACGGCATAATACTCTGATGGATCCTTTAAAACAAATACACTCCTGACATTTCGCTCTCTCACTGAGCTCATAAGTATACAGAGAAAAAAAAAAAAAAAAACTCAATTAAACATAACTTTTCTGATTTACTACTTTTAATGCTGCAAGAGCAGAGAAAGACTGAGCATTTGCGGACATTGCCTCAAGTGTCCTAGTGGCTACAGACCCCAGAATGTTTTAAACCGTTCCTGATCTGAGCCCAGGTGGGGGTGGGACCGGGAAAGTGACAGCTAAAAGGCAGCTAAGTGGTTTCCAACTCACAAGTGCCAGAGACTTCAATGCTGTATTTCTTTAGACAGAATGTTCCTTTGTTCTTCAAAAGCCATCTAAGGGAGCCTTTTAGTTATGCAAATGTAAAGCAAATACTCTCTTTGGAAATGGAGATGTGGCTCTAAAGATCGAAAACTGTTTCAGTAGCAAATGTAGAAGTTATCTCCAGATTTTAAAGGAGGAAATGCTTGGTTTACCTTCTGGTGGGAGACTTAGGAACCTTGGTTAGGGGCCACACACTCAAGAAAATAAAAACTCTTCTTCACAAAACACTTGCAACTCTGGGACCCAAAAAATAAGGAAATGGGGCCCAGGATTACTGTTTTCTGAATCCAAAACCCGGTTCCAGTTTTGTACAACATATCTTTATTTTCCGTTGTTATATTGTCTTGAGTTATTTTTGTAGTTCTAAGATATCTTTTTAAATCACTGGGTTTTTTTTAGGTTCTTTATTCCTATGACTCCTCACACATGTAAGTTTTAGGTTTCTTCTGGATGCTTTGGACTTCATCTTTTGTTCACAAGTTTTTGTTTTTGTTGTTTTCTGTACTAGGGATCAAACTCAGCACCTCACATTTGCCAGGAAAGCACAGCACATCCGCAGCCCATGCTGATATTTATATGTAAGTATTTCATATTATGGGTCTCATAATTCTGAGATCTGAAGGTTTAGGGAGTGACATCTTTCACAGTCTGACTTTCTTGTACAATATACTCATTTCCTAGGGTATCTGGGGATATTTCAATGGAAGCACAGATTTGCTGGTTATCTGTGGCAAATCTGAATAACTGAATTGATAGTATTATTTTCAGTATTCACTCAGTAGTTTTCTTTTTTTCTAGGAGCCTGGGAAAGACCACTATTGACTTGGTGTAATCAGGAACTGTTCAGGCTTCATCCCAAAACTCTGAGATTTACTATGAACCCCGGGGATTCCAACAGGAGCTCACAATTCACAGCCTTGGCTGCAGTTCATAGCTGTTGGCTTCATTTCTGCCCCTCTTCCTTCTGTTCAGAGACTGCCTCGAGGCCTGGATTCCACTGCACAGTAATGACACTGTGTCATGAAGCTCTTGAAATCTTCAAGAGACACTCTCAGGGGACCTGCTTTGCCATATAATGAGAAGAGAAAGTCCAATTTCTTCCCCCCCCCATTGGTAAAATAATTACCTAGACTGTCTTCCATTGAAGTAGGGACATGTTTACAAAAAGCCTAAGATAAGTGAGCAGAATTGATGTGGTCAACTTCTGGGTCACTTCCTTAAAGACAAGTTGTTTCTTTTGGCCTTCTTACTTATTGAATCCCAAAGCCCTGCCCTGCTAGAAGAAAAAGAGTAAGAGATGGAGTGCCAGCTAGCCACTGGGGGAAGGAAGCCTCCTTAGAACAGGACCGTTCTGGTACACGATGACCTCTCTGAGTCCATATTGACCTCAGACAGCAGGGGCCCTTCCCTGGTCTCAATGTTGACTGAGGAACAAAACAATCTGTTCTTTTATTTGAGTGTCTGCCTTCTGTGAGCAGCTACAGCAGCTTCTTTATATCCTAATGTGTACTGTGTGTTCAGGGGTAACCCAACTAGATATCCTAAATTCTCCAAAGCAATAAAAATATTAACTTCTACAAACAAATTCTTTAATCTTTGAAGTGAAGATGGCAATTGAAATTGAAATAGAGAAATGAACACCTAGGGGAATAAGAAAGGACACAGAGAGAAAGGGGACATAAGGAGTTTAAATGTGACAGAAAACTCAAAAAAAAACTTTATCTTATCTTGGAAGGGGCAAGTTGTAATTACCTAGTAAGATAAAAGCTGTTGAGTTTGTAGCAATGGAAATATTAAGACAAATTAAATACCAAGCTTATCTCTGCTCTGTGCTATCAATATTTTATACTAAACATCTGTTCCTTGTATCTCATCTCAGAAACGCTTCTACACTTTATCAGCACAAGCACAGCTTTTCAAAGCAAATTAAGCCAAACCGTTTGCACTTAATCACCAATTGATCACAACATGCAGAATGCCACATATTGATCTCTAAGAGCCCCATTTTTCCCAATTCAAGAAAGCATATTGGAGGAGGCACTTGATTTGCAGTCAGAGCAAACTGGCGAGGCTGCCACTCTGACATATTTTAAGCAGGAAGTATTCTAGTGATTAAAAGGATGCGACAACATGTATTTTCAATAAGATGAAAATAGGCAATTTCCAGCTTTTAGTTTACAGGCTCTTATAGTGAGAGACCATAGAAAACCTCTAGCTTTGTGAAAGGTTGCCAGGGATTACCAAGGAGAAGATGAACATCTTTCGACCTAGGCCATTATGCCATTCATATCTGGCACATCTGAGTATTCATAAGACAGAAATAATCTTTCTTGCTGAAATGTGGTCAAAAGCTATAATCAGTAGGTGGACCCCATGCAGATCTGTACTGAATGCCTCCTCTACTCTAGAAACTATGGGTTTCAATGTCTGCACATCCTAGGTGGTTAATATAAATAACTAAAGAGAAATGGTATATGGAAAGATGGTGCAAACTTCAGGTGACCAATATTGACTGCTACACACCCTGTTATTAAATTATGTTAATTTTCAAGACAAACTTCATTAAGTAAATAAATAAATGTCAAACCTCATGCTCTATTTTTTGCATCCTGGTACATCTACACCAAACCAAACCCATTTGGATTTGACCCCTTTATCATCAATTTTAAAAGCTCTGATCTAATCTCATGCACTCAGTATACAAAAAATGAAAACAGGAGCCAATAATGAAGCTGCAAGGGAGGTGGTTCTAGACATCACTCTCACCACTGAGGGTGGCCTGTCCTCCCCGGACTGGCTGGAACCACTCTAGTTTCAGTGCTAAAAATCCCATAGAAATCCGCAGATCTGGGTAAAGAGGAAGAGTCAGGACCTCCTTATTCTAGACATGCAAGTCACTGGATTTTCTCTTTTTTTCTTTTCTTTGTTTGTTTGTTTCTTTCTTTCTTTTGCTTGCTCTTTCTCTATCTCTTTCTCCCTCCCCCTCTCTAACTATACTTTGATTATTGTTTTTCCCCCTCTATGAAAAGGAATAACAGGTTTCTGTCCCTTGATTTTATGTGGCCTGTGTGGTGGCTGCTGAGTGGCACTGTTCACCAATTTAGGCATAAGACTAAACGGGGGCTGAAAATCAGATGAATTGAACAATTATCTCTGGTGTAGAATTTCGGCATTTTAAAATATCTTCTCCAGGCATTTTCTTTAAAGAAGGACATACGAGGAGACTGTTTATGGTCATTCAGCTTTCACAATTTCAGGGTTGTTTTAATCTGTCCAAACACAAGCTGAAAAAATATAAAACGCTGGTTTACTTTCTATATGCACCCAGACTGCATGCTCAGTAGAGTGCCTATCCTTAGCAAGTTGGTATGACAACAACCTTCAGAAGTTATGCAAATTCCAGCTATTTCCAGAGCAGAGAGGAGGACCTCAGGAAAGAAGAGGGGTGGGGGTAGAAGAAGCCTTTGGGATTGTGAGGTGACAGATCTATTACTCATTTTACTCAAAAACCCAGGGAATCTATCTGTGCTCAGAGTTCTAACCAACTTCAAAGAGAGACACATGATCACAGAAGCCTGATGAAGTAATGGAACAAGAATAAAATTTGCTCTGTGTGAATTAGATTGCAAAGGCAGGAACTTAGCTTCTTTTTACCTAAGGAGCTCATGTTTAAATTAAACTCTTATATGCCCCTCTGTAGTTTTCTAAGTATCCAGATTTGACAGCAGTGACCATCCCAGAGAAACTAACAGCGAAATTATGTTGGAATAGACAAAAGTCCTCTACTGTTTTCAAATGATTGGCCTTGCATATGCCTGTCCCCTTCCCCCTTCCCCTCCCTCCTTCCCTCTCTTCCTCCTTCTCTCTCCGTCTCTCTGTCTCTGTGTCTCTGTGTCTGTCTTTCTGTCTGTCTGTCTCTCTCTCTCTCCTTTTTCCTCAGAGCCAGCATGGAAGTGACAATTAGAGGATGATGATTTTTTTTCCCCCCTTTGGCCCTAAAGGGATCTAGCGAGAGACTTTAGTATTTTCCTCTTTGTAAAATAAGCCCGGCTTTGAAGCCAGGGTCTGAAATGAGGCATTGCAAATGTCCTTTGATGAATCAGTCTGTGTGAAGGAGAAAGGAAGCAGGAGAGGAGGGCAGCGGATTGATTGCAGCTAATGTTCTTCTCACACTTTGCCCTTTTAATCCCCCTTCAACAGTCTCGATAATCAAGAGGTAAATCAGGAATCCATCAGAGGGTCATTGTCTCAGGCCAGTTTCCAAACTGGAGAAGCCCACACTGAAATAAGGCCTTTCAAGCAGTTCTGCAGACCCCGGTGGGTAGAGGACTGGCCAGCAAGTTCAGGGACTAGGGTGCTGGCCAGGCAGAGAGAGAGTGGAAACGATTTCATCGAGGACTTCACTGATTTCTAAACAAATGAGGAGCTCACATTTGGTACCAAGGGGAAAGGCACGTAAGGCATTCTGGTTAATTTTTTTTTTTTCCAGAAAAATGCATGGAAGACAAGGAGAGAATAGAAAACTCAATTGCTGTGAAGCAACCTCAGACTTACAAGTTGTAGCCTCCGTCTGCTGACACTCCGGTGGCACTTCTGCAACTCGTGCTAAACGTCCCCTGAGGGGTTTTATGCCTTTGGGGGCCTTCAGTCTAAAAGAGAGGAAGAGAGACAGAGAAAAATCAGTGGAGGCACTGCGAATGAACTGCTCACGTTAGGGAGCCAGGCTGTGTGTGAAGTGTGCTCAGCACAGGGCAGCAAGTGGCTGCCCTCAGTGGAAGCACATGGCAGCTTCCATCCAGCAAGTCTGGAAAGAAATAGCCTTCTCCTTTGGTCCTCAAGCATTCCTGACTTCATGTGGCAGCCCCTTTTAAATTTTGGATGAGGTGTCAAATGAAATTTGACAGCTAACTGATAGGTTCAAATTCTCACAGGGCAGTCTATCCCCGAGGACACAAAAAAACTAATTCACTGGCAGCCCGGCAAATTTTCTGCGATCCCTATCATTCCACATTCAGTTTGATGTGCAACCAGCTGCTTTTGCTAGTGGAACACAGCGACTCTCATTAGATGGGCCCTTCCGGGACAAAGGGCAATGACTTTAGCATATCACCACCCCATTCTGTCATCTTCCAAAGTGTATTTATTTATTAGTGAAATTGAAAATTGTCCCAGTTAGTGCAATCACTGACCCTCTTACACAGGGACTTGGGTAGAATGTTATTTCTGGTGTTTAGGAGGCAACTCATGAGTAGTCTTTCAATCAAATTAGTCTTAATTCAAATTTACTTAGCATGGAAGGGATTTTTTAAAATTCTAACTATACTTCCTAGCTTTCCCTTATAGTGTGTTCTTATCCTCCTCTCTACGAAGTTTGACCCTGTCCCAATCTTAAGTCCAGTGAAACTTGAAATAATAAACATAGAGGCAACATTCATCCTAAACTCTTCTTAACTATGGTGAAAGGATATTGTTGCATAGTGATTTGTCTCCAAATTTGACAAATGACTAAGGTATTTGGGTCTTGTTATGACTTCCATCTAGATGTCCCCTTAAAGCCTCATGTGGTCATGGGTGAGACTTTTTGGAAGTGGGACGATTTAGGGTTTGTGATGCTGAGCTTAAGGGTGGCCCACTAGAGGTATGGACAGTACCACTCAAATTGTGGGTAGTGTGGGAGAAATAAAAGACTGTGGCTACTTCCCTGCCTCCCTACTTCGGTGCTTTGGTGTCTTTGGCTGTCTTGCCACATCATGGACCATTTCTCCTCTGTGATGCTCCTCTGCCATGTGCCACCCTGTCTTGGAGCCAGCTGACTACAGATTGTACAAATTGTGAGCTGCAAAAAACCTTTCCTTCTTTAACTTTGGCTGCCAGACATTTTGTCTTACAACGAGAAAGGATCTTTTGCTCATCTATAAAATGTAGAGTCTACTACATCTGTAACATGTAGTAGTCTTTTTAAAAAAATCTATAATTTCTTTCTTTTTTTTTTTTAAGGTTTTTTGAGACAGTGTCTCACTTTGTAGTTCAGGCTGACCCTGAGCTCAGCCTCAAACTCACATCACAGCAATCCTCCTGCCTCTGCCTCCTGAGCGCTGGGATTACAGGCGTGAGCCACCATGCCCAGCACTGTAGTATGTGGTACTCAGGTCAATAGTCCAGGCATCGTCATACTTTTGAGCAAATAATCCTCATTTTACTAAATAATGATGCTAATGCATAAGAGTAGAGATGGTGGCATTTTGGATATGTCAAGCAGACCCCTGAAGCACTTTCTCCAAGTATTATCACATATCATCACAAGAAAAAGAAGGGTCAGCACACTGCAGTGAGACATTTAGATAGGAGAGAGGAGGGAGGGGAGAAGGATGAACTAAATCCCTTGACTAGGTGTAGTGTATATTTATAATCACTCTATCTTGCTATGTGATCTTGCTGCAAATCTATTACTGTCTGACTTATAAATTAAAATGTACCATAGGTATGTGGGTGCAGGAATGAAACAATGTGCACAGGGTTTGGCTCCCTCTAGTTTCAGGGCACACTGAAAGTCTCAAACATATCTTCTGGGATAAGGTGGGAGAACTGTAGCACCAGTAAACAGGTGCTGAAAGAGTTCATTCCAACAACATCTGACACATAAGCATCAGTAAGTGATAGATTAAGAGAAATAAGTCTCCATCTAACAGTATCCTGGAAAGGTATACTGCATCATGGCACAACACAACTTGCACTCTACAAATTAAATTCTTAAAAATGTAACCTGGGACATCAAACTTTATCACTTAGGACTCTCAAATCCAGATTTATTCCCTGCCATGATTCTGAAATAATTTCAAAAGCTCTACTCCTTAGTGTATTGTCTGATTTCTCCTATGCTCAAAACACAGAACTTCAATGTTGGTTTCTATTTCAAAACCCATTTTCTAAAATCTGTCTGTGAAAACAGTTAAGCTGAATAAAGAAGGTCAGTCTCAGGAAGACAGAAGTTGGATTGGACCACGTGTTTTCCATCCTAGTTTTTAGTGAAAAAAGAATGAAATCAAGAGCTCACTTTAATCATTAGCAGAAATCACTTATCTTTTCAGTGGTATAAAGCTCATATCTATTGATAAAGTAGTTATAGTTATATCTGGATAGTTTAAAAGTTGAGTCAAAGGAGCTATGAACCAATGCAACTTTTTGAAAACTAAGTTACCTTTGAGGTCAAAGTGTTAAGCAAAAGAATGAAAGCAAGAGGAATTATGGTTTTATAACCACAGAAAGCATAAACTGGGGCAGGGGATTTAGCTCAGGGGCACTGCACCTGCCTCACAAGTGCAGGATCCTGAGTTCAATCCCTCATACTGAAAAGAAACAAACAAGAAAATATAAACTGAAATAGATACAGGTAGATAGATAGATAGACATAAATATAGATATCTTCTTTAACTTACACAATGATCAACAAAGTGATTTTTTAATCTAACTTCAGTAAGAAAAATAAAGATGCATAGATCATAATGTACTGTCTTAATCTTAAAACAGTTATTTACAGATTAACAAGCAATTATCAATCAGCAGCCCTGGAATACCTTAGAAGCTGTGGGATACATTAGTAAACAGAATAGACAAAGTGCTCTGATTTGGGGAAATTTATAATCTGGTGTAGAAGATAGACAAATATTGCATTTAATATTTAAAAAGGTGATCATAATTATTAAGAATATACTACACACAGAACATTGAACTAGAAGGGCAGAGACAAGTGGTTGAATGAGCCAGTACAGTGGCCAGAACAAGTAACTATGGAGAAGGTCACATGAGAACAAACATTTCGAGCAGAGAATTACCATGTAGCTGCTGGATGAGCACACTCCAGGCAGGGGAGCTTTCATGGAGTAAGCATTAAGGTGAGAGTATCCCCAGGGACAGATGGGGTGTGTGTGAGGTTCAAAAGTGAAGTAGACATTTAGATGCTGATTCCAAGAATGGAAACTCACAAACACAACCTCAAACCAATGGCAGGGCATTCAGTGGCAGAGTGACATGAGTGGGCTAGAATTTTAAGGCACCTCCTGCAAATAGTCTTAGTGGTAGCAGCCCAATGCTGAAAAAAGCTGCCAGTGGAGAGGCTTTTGCAGTAAATTAGATAGGGGGGTGGATGACTGTGCTAGAAAAGGGTAGGATTGGAGCCTTGAAGGTGACCAGAAAAGGTTGGATTTCCCTTCTTTTTAGAACAAGCTACAACAAGAATTTTAAAGAATAGTGTGTGAAAGTGAGAGTTAAAAAAGAGTGAGTGAGTGGAAAAGGCCTAGTGCAGAGTGGAGAGATTGGGGCAGTTCAATTTGGAGCCTGTGAATGTGGCAATGTTTGTGACACACATGCGCATGAGCAGAGGGTAACTAGCTGCTTAGGGCTGAAAATCAAGCGGAGTATTTTTGCTTCACACATATATTTACTGTTTGCCATCTATGAATGGTCTTTAGAGTCTTCAAACTGGACGAGATCAAGAAGGAATTTAGAAAAAAAAGAAAGTGACTGATTCAGTATAGACTCAAGAAGATGAAAAGACAAACCCAGTCTAGAAAAAGATGTAGTAAGTAATCAACAAAACAAAACATAGAAAAGGGTGGTTTTTTAATTCATCACACTGAATGAAGTTACAAGGAATAGAGCGCAATTCAGAAATCTTCTTCACAAGAAAGAAGAATCTTGTGAACTAGAACAGGTACAGTGCTGGTAGGGAGATGTGCTGACTAGCAAGAGTTGAAGGAAGAATGTCAAGAGAAAAATTGGAGGAGGCAACATCGGTAACATTTATTGCCTGGATCAAATGAGAAACAAACAGTATACTACCTACAAAACAGTGATACTGAGAAAAGATTTCATTACTACTTAAATGTGGTGAAATAATACCACTGAAGTGTTGGCAAAAGGGGCGTGGTAGTGGGAAGATCAAGCTCAATGCTGGAGGGATGTTCCTGGGAAGGCTGGAAGTACTAGCACTGAACACATATGGAGAGACACGCTTTAAAATAAAGCTTGGTAACAGGTGGAAGACAAGTAAAGAAGACAAATAGTAAGAGGTCATGGATGATGTAGGTAAAGTGTATGGAGGTTTCCTTTGGAAGGATTTAATTTTATCATCCAGGTAGAATCATCAGCTGGAAATGAGTATGAAGCAACATGTTTGAGGATCTAGAAGAAAAGTCATGGAATCATGAAATAAGCAAATGGACCAATGATTACACTAGGAAGCAAGCTATGCAGACCTGGAGCCATTAGAGTCTCAACCGAGGTTTTGGCTCATGAAACAGAAATGCGATCATTGAAAATGGCTGTGTGTTCTTCTGCACTACATTTACGCTTCATCAGTCTCCAGATAGAGCCAGTTAAATGGGTAGGCTTGATAGGTTCACCACTTCAGCATAATGAATGGGAAATGAGTGGAAGTCAACAAATTAGCAAGAAAGAGATAATAATAATTGGCTAGAGAAATAACATGAGGAATAAGACTGTAAGAGCATTGAATCAGGAACTTGAATGAGAATTTGATAGGATCCAATGACTGTAGGTGCTAGTGTTGTTCAAGGAAGTCAATCTGACCACAGAGAATGGGCAAGAAAGAGTAAAGGCAGCAGTTACAGAGTGGAGTGCATCTTCTGATATTGATGGAGGACAGTTATCTGTGTTGATTAGTTATGACTAGGACTAAGATGTATCATCAAGGTCTAAGTTGGAAGAGTACCTGAAGAAGTATAGGGATAAACTAACCTCTCAAGATTTTATTTTCAATAACTAGGCACAATTTGGTTAGAAGGAATAACTGCCACTATGAATTAGAACAAGAACATCATTGAAGAGTCAAATGGTAAACCACACTGTAGAGTTAGGTTGTAGAGAAAAAAAAAAATGACCTAAGGTTCCACAGCTGACCATAAGGATATTAAAAATGTAATCTAGCATACTGAATTTGAAAGCTTAGCTTTCTAAGGATATGTGAGGAATTTTATTCTGAAAAGAGTTGTAGTTTATATCTGGATGTCCACAGCTACCTGTGGGATTTGGTGAAGATGACTCTATCATAGGGGTGTGACATTTATCAGTGGATTAGTCCATTGTTGTGTTTAAAGATAAATGGGACAGTAGGAGGGAAAGCCTTGTTGGAGGAAGTGGTCCCTGGGGGGTGGGGCCTGGAAGAGTCTTTATGCTTCTCCTCACTTGACCCCTCTCTCTGCTTCCTGACTGCCATGCCTTTTCTCTGTGATGCCACTCTGCCATGCTGCTCTGTGTTGGAGCCAGCTGACTATGGACTGCAATCTCTACAAACTATGAGTTAAAATAAGCCTCACCTTGAATGTGTGTGTGCTGAGTATCGAGTCTCAGCAGCAAGGACAGCAGGTAGACATCAGTACTAGAAACAAGGACAAATTGTGTGGAAGTAGGAGCATTTGCAGGAAAATGGAGGAAATACAACTCACTGAAAAGTCTTAATGGGACAGGTAGGTAATCTAAGAAGAAAACTGGACCAGGTAAAGAAATAATAAATGCTTCTTGGTAGAATGTAAGCACTATAGCCTGAATTTGTAAGTATTTGAGCAACTTCATCTTCTGTGTTGTTACATCTCTTTATACCAATTCAAATTGTATTGATTAATTTTACTCTTAATTAAATAGGAGAATAATATAGCCGTGTCCTACAATAAAGTACTGTAATGCTTACCTCTCAGTATCATCCCAAAGACAATCATTAAACCCATGTTAAAATAGTTGTATCATTTAAAATGAGTCTTTTGCCTTTTTATTCTTTTTCCTTGGATAGATGAGAAAATAATGCAATGGAAGTTGTCTTTGTAGCGTGGAAGAAGCCACACTATATGTACTGTTATTTTCAAGTTTGATCAATCATTTCCAACTCATTTCCTATTTTCCCTTTTAAAAAACCAACCCCACCAAGAATCTCAATAGCAGTGTGCAAAATAATTTGGGCAGCTGACAGGCAATTCAATTTCCTGGCAGATTTTTAGATAATCAGACACCCAGGAGAAAGTTGTAAATTTGTTTTATTCATGGTCAATTTGCTATGGCACATTTTTCTCTACCAGCCCAACTCAACTTTTTACTCAACAGACAAGTGGAGCATCATTATGTAGCAGCCACAACTGGCTTAGGTGGTTAACCAGGCACAGATCATCATTTGTACAAACAAGGCCTTCCCTCGCCTCTTGCATTCTTAAATGAATTGAATGCAGGTCTTTGCATTTCTCTTAGGAAGCTCATGCCTGACTCTCATGGCTCATGTACACAGGGGAAACACACACACAATTCCTCTGACTCTCTGTGCCTCTTGATGCTGGTGGACTGGGAGTAAATTGCCAGAAAAATAACAGACCTGTTCATCCATACAGAGAAGAGCTAAAAAACTAAGGTACTACCAAACAAGTATTCTCCTCAAGTCACTATCTATGAGCTGTGATATAAAACTCACAGGCAAGAAATATGTTTGTTTTCTGGTAAAGGCATCCTAATTTTGTCAGGAAATAATAAAACAACCAAAGCCTGTCAATCAAGGGAACCTTTTTCTTTTGTTTAGCATTTGCCGTCATGGAGAGAACCAGCAGTAGTATACACCTGCAAGGGTCATAGATGAAGCTGGATATTCTTCTACTGCTGTTAAGGTAAGGTGCACTCTAAGAATGGGAGCCGACTTTAATGTCTTGAAAGATATGATACCCTCTAAAAAACCCATAGGACTAAATGACTAACAGAGTGGGCCACTGAAAGCCACTGACGTGGGGAGAGGTGAGTGATCAAAGAGAAGGTAAAAGGTTTTCAGATGGAATAGCTCCAAAACAAGTAAAAATACACGTCACTGGGATAAAGGAAAAATAAAAATAGCCTTTAAATATATATCTCATCTAGAATCATCAATGCCAGGTTACAACTCTGCCACCTGGCCCCTGAATGTTGGAAATGTCAATGGCCCAGGCTTACCTATGTAAACAGCAATGTGAATAAGTGTTTGTTCCTATGAAGAAAGGAAAGCCTATTGTACTTTCTGATAAAAGAACAAAATTGGGCCTTTAGTTTATAGACAGCTTTAATTTTTAAGGCTATCATTTAATGTTTATTGATTGCATAGCAAATGAAATATCTTGACAGGTCAGATGAGGCCCATGAAACAAAAACCGTACAATGGCATTAGGTTTTGTTTTTACATCTCAGATATTTTTGTTATTAGAAACATTATGAATAAGTTCTTTCTTCAATCTTAAATCTTTCCTATTTTTAAATATAAAAAGATTGTATTTTGATATTTTAATATACTTTCATTATGTTAATATTTTCTACTTTGCTCTGGAAGTTAAATTAATTTTTAGACCTTACTCTTTGAAATGTAATTCATGTATTTGTAGAACATAATATCATGTTGTGATTTATGTGAACATTGTGAAATGACTAGGTCGAGTTATTTTTAAAAATCTATCACTCTTCTTATTGATTATACTTAGATATATCCTTTTAGGTCCTTATTCTGTCACTTCTTCAGTTATATCTTAGAATATTTAACAGTAGGACATTTGAATGATCTACATGTTCACAACTGATTATCAATTCTACCTACGTTTCTACCAATCTATTCGTGTGTTTATGTGTCAACATTATCAATTTTCTTGAGCACTTTATTTCTTTGCATCATTCTAGTGATGAAAATAAAATGAAGTTCAAAAAATACAAAGGCAGGGCTGGGGAGTTAGCTCAGTGGTTCCGGCGCCTGTCTTGCAAGCGCAAGGGCCTGGGTTCGATTCCCCGGTAACCACATATCATACTGGGCGTGGAGACTCACGCCCAGGAGCAACCAGTACCGCATACCACAGTGCCGGGCATGGTGGCTCACGCCTGTAATCCCAGCACTCGGGAGGCAGAAGCAGGAGGATTGCTGTGATGTGAGTTTGAGGCTGAGCTCAGGGCCAGCCTGAACCACAAAGCGAAACCCTGTCTCAAAAAACCTTAAAAAAAAAAAAAAAAAAAAAAAAAAAAAACAAAGGCAAGTAAGAAATTAAGTGTTTTGTTGGTTTTTTGTTTGTTTTGTTTTTGTTTTTGTTTTTGTTTTTGACACAGGGTCTTGCTTTTGTAGTTCCAGCTGGCCCTAAATTCAGCCTTGAACTCACAGCAATCTTCCTGCTCTGCCTCCCAAGTGCTGGGATTACAGGCATGAGCCACCACAACCGGCACTGTGATATGCAGTTCTGAGTGATGGGGGGTGTTAGACGCCACACTCGACATTGTTGTATGTACTGGGGATCAAACCTGGGTCCTTGTACTTGTAAGGCAGGCACAGGAACCACTGAGCTAAATCTTCAGCCCTAAACTTTTTTTTTTTTTTTTTTAATGTCACAATCATTGTGGTCATGATCATGATGTGGAGCAGTGTTGGAAACAGGATCAAAGCATCCTGGCCTATTTCAGGCAAGCACTGGACTACTGAGCTTTAGTTCCAACACATGATGATGGTATGATTTTAGTTGGAAAGAATTTCTATCTCTCTATCTCTTCCTCTCTCCTATCAATAGACAGTGTCTGGGAAGTTTCTAGTAGCAATTTCAGCATCCCTCTCTCTGTGTCTGTCTCTCTCTTTCTGTCTCTGTCTCTGTCTCTCTCATCAGCATCTTTCTCTGTGCTATGTGGCTCAGGCTGGCCTTGAACTCATCATGTAGCCCAAACTGGCCTCAAGCTCATGGTTATCCTTTTGCCTTAGTCCCCACCCCCAACTCAAGTGTTGGGATTACAGGCACAGGCCAACATATCTGGCAGGGGATCTTACCTATCTAGTCACTCAGAATGAATTTGCTGCTTTGCCGATTCCTATTGTGGAAAAAGAATTTTGAAGAATAGTCAGTAAGAGAAACTGGAAGGGTTTAGTAAGCAGAAAGGTAAAGTACACACTCTAAGAAATAGAGAGCAGGTGCTCTCAGGGAGAGGTGCTTCAGGACCCACAGGTGGGCGGGTTAATGGAGGCTTGGCAGTGTCTTCAGTGTGGATGGTTGAGGATGTGTATAACTCTTAATCTGCCAGATTCAGGCAAACTGAGATTGGGTCCCCTAAAACTGAAGGATGAATTCTAAGGAACAATAGAAGTTAAAGGTGGGAAAGATGAGAAATAGCTTCTCAGAGACGTGAGAGGTCCTTAAAGTGGGTTACAACTGAGTCCACCTTTCTAAGACTGTCTCATAGAGCAACATCACAAGGTGGGTACGAAATGAATCAAACTATAATCAACCAATAAGATTGCAAGTAGAGTCATTCAGCCAACATTGATCCAGTAGAGAAGGAAGCAGGTCATGTAACAAAAGTACATGGGAAAAATAAAGAGGTTATGGGGAGAGAATAGGTCCAGATTCACCAGTAGATCCCTGGGTGACTGATGTCCATCTGGACTTTACCTGGCCAGGTGATCTAGTTACACTACAGTTCCTTTGGGGGTGTGCAGGCCTGAGCATTGCCCCTTTACCTTCAGTTCTGCCCTAAGACACATGCACCTCCAGCCACCATTCTGTCTTGAGTTTTTCTGCTGATTCCCATGGGAGCCCAGTCTCTTTTGACTGCACATTGACTTGTAACTCACTTAGCTGCCAGTAACTTCCCGAGTCTCCCTATGATGAGCTACTTTACAATATAAGTTGAGATGAGGCCTACAAGAAGGCGGTTTACAGGAGAAAGGAGGAAGTTTCTGCCCTAGGGAAAGGGCCAGTCTGCATGTGCAAGAATACTACCTAGGTTTACTGTATCTGGAAGAAGAGAAAAATTGAAACAAAACAAAACAAAACAAAACCAAAACCCATATCTGGGCTTGAGTAATTTTTATGTCCCAAAGTTGTAATTTTTTAAGTACAGTTTTAAAACTCCAAGGTCCTTTTCTCCTTTGTGGCTCTCTTCATTCCTTCTATCCTCTCTCACTTCCTGTGCTAGATAGATAGACACCAACTTGAGTGGGTTGCACAGTAATCTGAGTTAGCACGGTTGTCTAACTGGTATAAAGGGCAACCCGGGGGAAGAATTTCAGCTCTTCTTTTTGGATGAGCTTTGTTCTGGCTGCTTTTCTTTGCAAGGACTTCGGCTGTTGTTTGCAGCCATCAGCCCTGGTCTTTCCTTTCTCCAGGATGGCTGCAGATGGCCTTGGAAGAGCTTGGGACTCTTCCCCCTTTGAGTTGGGTGAAGTGTCTCGGCTTTGGAGACAGAGTCTCCACATCCCAGCACCACCCCTGCCCTTTCCAGCACAGGCCCTCCATCTCCCACTGTAGATTCCTCATCCTCACAGTACAGGCTAACAAGGACATCACTTGGGCTCTGGGCCTTCGCTGTGATTCCTGGCATCTCTAGCGATCTCCATTGCTCCAATCTCTTGTACTATTCAGCAGCACTTGACTCTGTGGGCAGATACTGCCAGCTAATCTTGTAGATTTTTGTCTTGCAGGTTAAAATGATATATTTTCTTGTTCAATAGGAAAAGAAAATTAAAAGGTTTTTTGATTTTTCTCCCTGCCCCCTTTAAAATAAAAATCCTCAGACAGAAGCACTGAGTTCAAATCCACAAGATTTAAAGGGAGTCACCTAAAACTTGTTGGTATTTTACATGTGGAAAGAAGAGTGGCAAGTCCTTTTCAGGAAAGAAATTTCTCATTTGAATACGCATAGATAAGATTTAGCCAGGATTGGAGAAGTTGCAACAAAGAAAGGTACATGTTGCTTTGAGTGAGAATGTAATGTGAATTTTCTGCTATCCACTGGAGATTGGAGGAGGAGGGTGGTGGGATCAGAGAGTGGTGCTGAAAGGAGCAGGAGAAGGAAACTTGAGCTGCAGGATGGATAGGGGCTGAATGATGAGGATGCAGATGGGGCCTGACACAACAGAACCAGCCCCGGAAGTTCCTTGCCAAGGGCAAGAGAAGTCACTGCAGGGGCACCAATTTCTGATACATAACTTAAATTCTCTCCCTACTGTGTGCTGTTATGTCCTGTCTTTATCTGTAAGTCCTTGTCAGAGCTACACTCTCCAGCCCTGGACATTACTGCTGCTCTAGAGAATGATGGATAGGAGGCTTCCTCATGTGCAGAGAAGAGCACCAGAGTGAGTCCTAATAGCCTGCAGAGTCAGTAAGATAAGTGGAGACACTAGAGAACGGGAGTGTGAGCAACTTCGAGCCTGACCTTCTGCGGTAAGGGTCTGGGACTGTCTGGATATTTCTCCTGGCTCGCTAAGCTCTAGCCAGGGCTCTCTTCGAACATTTGCTTCACAAACAATTTCTAACTGTGTATCCTTTATCCCTTTAAGATGTAAGTCTTCTCCTAGCCTTTTGCAAGCTTTATGGCCAGAAATGTCCTTTTGTAGACAAGAGATCTATACCTTTGGAAAGGGTAGTATCCCGGAAGACACAGCCCCCATCTGGGACACTCCAATGAGGGCAGTTAGGGGCGTAAGTGCTTAACTAACCCCTCCACTCATCTGTAGTTATTTCCTTGTATATCAAACCAGCTCTTCAGTTCCTTCTGTTTTTAGTTTCACTGGAGTGGATTGCAACGTCCTTCCAGTACTACACCAGCCTTGAACAGTCTTCCACGCTGCTTCTAACTAGTGGCCAGTGCAATTTCATATTAGTATTTGCCATCGTTTAAATCATTAGTAAACTGAGACCAGTGGACCTGTCATAGTCACGTGGTACGACAGACTTCAGTTGCGGTGTCTGCCTGGCCTCTATTCATGCCTTTTCCTGTCCCGGGATTTCACTCTGTGGAAGCAGCCCCATCTAGTCTGTAGGACTCTGTTGGAAATGCCAGTTGGCAGACAGTGCCTCCTGTCCCAGTTCTCTACCAAGCAGTGAGCATGACTTCAGGCTGCTGGTTCAGCCTGCTGGGACCTAAGGAAGTCCAAGAGGCAATAGCACTTTTAATTGAATGTCTCCACACAGACAGGAGTTGAAGTGAATCCGTTCCCACACCAAGAATTTAAAGAGAGGACTCATTAAACTCTTTTGCCAGCGTTCTGGGGCTTTCATTTCAATTACGATAGGCACCAAAGTTCTTGAGTTCTTTAGTTTACTAAGTTACCCTGCAGCCATTCCTCCTCGGCTCTCTCTTTTTCTTGCATAGTCATTACTCAACTTGTGTCACTTACAGTGAAACAACTGTAACTGATATGGATAAGACGGGAACTCAGCTCACTTTTATATGAATAGTAAAAGAGAGAGAATTACAAGTACTTTCACTCTATTCTATCTTCCTCCTCCTTTCTTCCACCCTTTTTCGTTTCATTTTCAATCAATTATCTATGTTTCTGTGGTTTATTACCTGTAGGCGTTAGAGGTATTTTAACAAAACTTTCCTAGAGTATTATTTTTAGTTAACCTTTCATTTTCTTTAATAATTTTTCTATTTTTAAATAAAAAAAATGACTGGCACAACTTTTGCCCATCAGTGAGTTGTCAACATGTTACCTCCAATGGTGAGTTTCAGGTCCCATAATATCTAACAACAAGAAGCACAAGGAGCCCCTAGGTTTCCACTTGAGAGAGCCTGTAGCTCTCTTGTGGGGGAGGTCCCTGCTGAGAACTAGTCAGTGGCTGTGAATGCTGAAGACATCAATGGTCTTCTGGTGTGTCAGTCTGCCATGGAGATTAGTAAGGTCTATTTGTTTTTCTTTTCTTCTTGAGATAGAGTATTGTAGTTCAAGGGGGACTGGAACTCACTATGTTGCCTCGCTTGCCTCTATCTTGAGCAGATATTCCTTTGGGCTCCCAAGTCTGGGGTTATGGTGGGTACCATCACACTTGATTACACTGGGTTACATTTATCTCCTGTGTCTTGTTTTTTGACTCCTAAGAAAATTGCTAATTTGAGTGCAATGCTTTACTATTTTAGTCTTGAATTGGCACAATGATGCTAGAGTCAAAACCTTTATGTACAAATACACGATAATTGTGAGGAAAGCAGGACACAGATGTGTTTTTCTTTAACTTTTCATTTTCTTCTATTTTTAAATAAATCAAATCAGTCATCACTACATTGAGCCAAACTCAGGCTAAACCTCCCCTAAGAAAAGTGAAGAAACAAGGAAAGAAAGGGAGGAAACAGAACACATGACTTGAAGCAAATTGGACGTCTGTTAGAATCCTGTTTAGGGATTTCAGCTGTTTTCTTTATTACTGTGACTCTTGTTTTTATACTGGCGTGTTTCCTCAGCTTTCTCATCTGTCACATGGAAATTATAATTCCTCTATCCAGTTATGGAAAACTTATGTAAATGAAGCTCTAGTTCCTAATATACTAAATAGAGATGATCAAAATGACAATGACAAATCACTGCTACTTGTATTACTGCGAGAAGAGCAATTCCTGACCACAATACCTTGGTGATGAGGAAAAATCCACTGTCAGTAAATGCCAGGGCACCTCAAGTGAGCATTTGCAACAAAACTAAGTGCTTTTCCAAAGGTAAGGGCCAAAGTTCTTTTAATAAAGCCAGGACCACAATCCACAGCAAAAAAGTTATCACAGAGTGCCTGTTGGGAAAACTCAGAAACTTATAGAAAGTAAAAGCTTCTTGTTACACTAAATGCAGAGAATGATTCCCTGCCAGATGGGGTTTCGTGAGTGCTCAGATTCCATTACAAATAAAGAAAAAAGTCCTAAAATCAGTAAACACAATCTAGATATAAATACTACAACCTCATCTTTTATGTCACTTAAATAATTAAAATTCTTCTCATTGAATAATGAAGTTATTTAAGGAGAAACATCAGAAGAGCATCCAGCCAGCACATCTAACTGCTTTTGCCTCGAGTGGCATGTTCTCAGCAGTGGGTTATATTATGCCTTCATAAAACGTGTTCTGTCATTTTTTCCAGTGCTGTTATTTTTGGCAGATAGTAAGAAAAAGCATCAATCTGTGGTGTATGAAAGCTCTGGATGAAAATAAGGGGGAGCGTGACTCCTGATGCAAGCAGACCTGCCTCCCAGTTGATAGCGAACCTGTCCAAACCCAAGAGGCAAAATTGGCACCCATGTACAGGCAGCGGTACGCAACCTGTGGTGCCAAGTCTTTAGCTGCTTCATGTGCATTTTAACAGGCACTGCAAGTAAATTAATGCTATGATATAAGAAGTATTTTTTACTTCAGGATTACCCTTTTTTCATACTGGTGATTGGACACAGTACCTTTTCACACTGAGGGACATCCTTAACTCCTCCCAGCACTTAAAAAAAAAAAAAGGTCCTACATAATGACATAGTCCAGGCTTGAATCGAGCCTGTCATAATACTCAGGGTACATGCAAATGACACCAAAGTTATTTTTCATTTTATTTTATTGTACTTTTTTTTTTTTTTGAGACAGGGTCTCATTTTATAGTTCAGGCTAGCCCTGAGCTCAGCCTTGAACTCACAGCAATACTCCTGCCTCTGCCTCCCAAGTGCTGGGATTACAGGTACAAGCCACTATGCCCGACACTGTGGTATGTGGCTCTGATTGCTGGTGGGCATGAGTCTCCACACCCAGTATTGTTGTATGTGGTTACCAGGGATCAAACCTGAACCCCTGCACTTGCAAGAAGGCACCAGAACCACTGAGCTAAATCCTCAGCCTCAAAACAAACATTTTTAAAATAATATTTTAATAGATTCCTTCTAAAGAGACTCCATTGTTATATTAGAAATCAGTAAGTTGACAAATTTAGCTGACTTTTATCTAATTCTCCACCTGGCTTTTCACCAGCTAATGGCTGTCAGTTACTGACTAGTCCTTTCCTCCTCTCTTTGCAGCTAGCTGACAAGGCAGTTACATTACATTTCCCAAGGTTCTTTGCAGCTGAATACAGCCATATGACCAACCTCTCAGCAGTGGAAGATGAATCAATGGAATATATGCTGATTCATGTCTGGGCCCCTCAATTTTCCCTAAATACTTACACTTCCTACTAAGACTTGAAAATTATCTACAAGACTATCCTTTGAAAATGGCAGAACGGCCATCATTTGGTGAACATCTCTATGGGGTAGAAGCAGAATTTTAACTGCTCATTTAACAATATTTTAAATTGTTTTTCCACACTCATGACTCTTTCCCCATAATATACACCCAGTCTTTTGAAAATATAATTTATTTAGCAGAGAATTTTTAAAAAGTCATGTTCTGGACATTTATGCATGTACATCCCTGACTGTTTAGACTTAAACATATTGCACCTTCCTATTTAGCTGTATGTGAGATGCATGGAGCTCCTGGAAAATGGCCATTTCTAATCACCACTATTGTTTCCACACTCACATTAATAAGGGGATTATGTAGAAACAACTTCCCTTGGGTTGTGTGTAACTTGATTACTAATCATAGGAATAAACTTCAAAGAAACTGATTTGAGATAAACATCAAAATGAAACTTCCATTTACTTCAGTGATGAAAACACAAGATTATAATACATAATACTCCTCAAGATTTTTCCTGGAACTTGCACAATAGTTCTCCTAGTGGCCTTGGACAGGCTCAGTCACTAGGTTTATCACAGGAGATGCTGGGAATACAATCTGATACAGAAACAACTTCCTGACACAGCCTTGGCCTTGTTCATGTCCTGAAGGCTGTAAAAGAACTACTCAGAGCACCCTGGGTTTTATTTCTCCCTACCTTGAGATCAAGATGACCTTCTTGGATTTATCAAGTGAGCCTTACTGTCCTTGATGTCTGTTACCCTGGGAGACTGCCTGTCACAGTGCCCACGATGCAAATGAAGCACCAGTAGCTGGGTCAACTCGAGGAACCCGATGACAGTGAATCCTAGAGTCCCTTACATTTTTGTTGCCTGTCTGTGAAGAATAAACTCACATTATGTAATGTTTTATGAGTATGTGTTGTCTCCTCACTTTCAGGTATTTTGAAAAATGTAGTCGAGGATGCAAAAAGTATCTGGAGCCTAATTCCCAATGTTTAGCATACTGAAGTTTTTACAATGCCGGGCGTCGTGGCTCAGGCCTGTAATCCCAGCACTCTGGAGGCAGAGGAAAGAGGACTGCTATTAGTTTGAGGCTGGCTTGGGCTACACACTGAGTTCAGGGTCAGATTGAACTATAAAACAGGACTTTGCCTCAAAAAAACTGGAAAAAAAACCCCATAATGATGATTATGGCTTATATCTATGTAGTCATCTGTCCAAAACCTCATGTACTCATAGGTTGGACTTTGCAGAGCTGACTAGATCTAGGGTATTTGATATTGGGATTAAGGACGTGTGTACTCCACTGACTGGAATTAGGATAGTTCTGGATGGTAGCTTGAATGAAAAAAAATGGAAAAGTCAGCTTGGCTGCTGGCTACTTGCTGCTCACTGCCTTCTGCCTGCCATGCCATGGATCATTTCTCCATGATGACGTCCCTCTGCCACATCACCATGCCTTGGAGCCAGTCATCTATGGATTGAAACCATTGCAAATTGTGAGCTGACATAAAATTTTTCCTTTTAGCTGTGGGTACTGGGTATTTTGTTTCAGCAATGACAGAAGTAATGAAGATTATTATCTTCCAGGAAGTAAGAGTGCTCCCTCCAAATTGGTAATTAGAAGATACTGTATGTTGTTTTAGTTAGCTTTGCATTGCTAGATCAACATACCTAACATACAATTTAAAGGAATAAATGCTCATTTTGGCCCATGGTTTCAGAGGTTTTAGTCCATGGCCAGCTGGCTACAAGGCAGAATCCTTATGGCAAAGGTGATGGAAGCAGCGCGCTGCTGAACTTGAAGAGACAACTATGTTGATGGAGTCTGAGGCTTAGGGCTAACTTAGTGGATAGAATGCCAGGATCAATTAGGGGTGCATGTCATGAATCCTGAGCTAAGACAGTTAACATATCAAGCATCCACAGTTATTTTAGTAGGAAATATACTAAATTCTGCTTGAGCTAGGTAGCTCACTGAAAGTGGCATAGTTACTCAACTGTGTAGTCATTTGAGACTTAAATACACTTTTCTCTGACAGTATGCCAAAATATTACACTTAAAACATATGGAAGATTTGAGTTACTGAATTTATATAGATAGTACGATAATGTCGTAGAATATCAAATATTGTTATTCTTTTTTCTCTTCCTTTTACATGACTATTTTACTTATTTTGTCACAAGCATCTTTGGTCTCATAAAAAGAGAATTGACACAGAGAAAGAAACATGAAGTAAAAGAAAGACAGACAGACAGACAGACATTTGTATTTTCTCTTACAAGAGTAGAGTATAACATTTCTTTCAGAGAAAACATTTCTGAAAAGCTATTTTAACTGTTAAGCACTTGAGTATTATTTTGATAAGGAGGAGGTAGCCTGAAACACATTCTGAAAGAGTAAGACAAAAACTTAGCAGCAGGAATAACTGAGCAAATGACTAGATGAAGGCAGACAAGGTGTGGGAGTAAGGGAGGAGATGAGTCTCATCCAAAGCCTGGCAAGCCCACAGTGGGTTTGTCTGAGATGTTTCACGCCATTTTCCTGAGAAGCCCTCCCAGTCACCTACATAGAGTACAGAGAAGTGAAGCCCTTGTCTACAAAGAGAAAACACACCCTTGTGTTTGAGAAAACACAGCCCTTTCCCCATCTTCAGAGGCAGCTAGTTACCCTTTTCTTTGCTGATATTTGAGAGAAGTCCTTTGCATAGCTGTCTTTCATAAATGTCTTTGTAACATCTTCAAGGTAAATCTGCCTAAATCTGTCTTAATCCTTATGCCTAAATTATGCTTATAAAATTTCTATAAATCTTTCCAGCTACATGTTCAACATCAGAAACTACTAATCAGTCATGCTGGAATATTTACATTATAAACACTGGTGAATGCTACAGAATTCTTGTCTATAAGCTCCCCAAAGCATGTGATAAAAACAAAATAAAAGAATATAGTAGAGGGAAAAGCCTCTAGTATTGCAATTAAGTAGGACATAACTATGTTATTATTATCACCTCAATCCATCTACTTTTGATTAGTCTTTATTAATTGAGCATGTATGATATATTGTTTTATTATTTTTATATTGTTATGAAATTAAGAGGTGTTACTTATAGATGAGTTATGCCACAAAGTCTCCTAGAAAGAAGGTAGATTTTTAGAATTGTAGTTCTAAACAAAATGGAAATACAATAACAACTGAAAACGATCTATTCTAAAAATCACAATACTTAGTTTAAAATATGGAGACTTTACCGACATAAATTAAAGAAAAAAAATCTGCCCCCTATAGTGCATCATTGCTCTACCAACAAGCCAGGATTTCTTTCCCTCTGTCTTGGAAACTACTGAAGCAAAAGACCATTAACAGCCTGATGATCCTGCAAAAGTTGTTTACCTCAGGAAAATTGTCGGGCAATATGGAAACCACAGGAGTGGATTAGGCTGCCCACTCAAACGCTCCATGTTGTCTTCAATTTAAGGTTTGATGAAACGGAGCTGAAAAATGTGACCTCCCACACCTGTTCCTGGGAGCAAGACAAGCATCTAACAGTCTATGAAAATTCTTTCCCTAGTTCCTTACTAATGACATGACGCTACTGCAAAGTTTGGAGGCTGTGGTCCCCACGACCTCCCAAAGGTCATTTGTAACTACATCTCCTGTGAGCTATGAGCCTTTGCCATCCACAGAATAAAGTTGATCTGCTGACAGTAATGAGACAAATATGTATTAGCTTCATGCCTCAGAAACTGTAGTGCCCCTAGTGAATCCTTGACATTTACTGTGTGCAATTTTCCCTGGTGTAAAATGCAGTTTAAAAAACAACTGGAACACACGAACATGCAGGCAGTGGCTGCGTCAGCCAAGAACTGATTCGTTTAAATGATGCTGTAGTCCATTACTCAAGTACTGATTAGGGTATGTGAATAAAATAGCAGCAGATATTTATAAGAGATGTTTAATTACAAAATCATAGTTCTGTAGTGGTTTCTTTCTATTTGAATCAGGATATGGATATATATATATATATATATATATATATATATATATATATACACACACACACACATATATATACACACACACACATATATATATATATAAAATGTACATATACATTACATATATTATAGCTTTTAGAGATGTTAGTTTTTCACATAGCAGGATTAATATAACATAAGTAACATATCCTAAATCTGATATTGTTTGCTCTTAACACCTGCACTGAATTTCAAAAAAAATCATTTCCCAACCTTATCCTCTTCTTCCTTATTGCAGATGTCACTTTCTGGCTATAATATGCTAAGCAAAACCAACTTCCAGCATATGACATTTAATGGCCCTTCCTAGCTTGCTCCTTTCCTCCCATATTTGCCTTATTTTTTTTTTTCCTTATTTCAAGCATAACTTTTTTCTACTCAGAAAGGCTTTCCTGGACTGCTCAACTAATGTGTTGATTGCCTCTCATTGTCACATCAGCCTGGTTCGAGTTCTTTATAATGGATCATACTTTTTGCTTTTATTCCAACAGAATATGAGCTATACAACCTCATAGTCTTCATCTACCTTTATTTGGGCTACAATAAAAAGACAAAACAAACAAACAAACAAAAAAAACCCTTGATCCTACACATTTGAAGAATGTTCTTTCTTCTTCATGGAACATGGACACTTGGTAATGCAGTGAAAAAAAATGTCTTCACAATTCTGGCAACGGATCATAGACTCTTTGAATACAGGAATCAAAAGATTATTAGATTATACTTTAAAGTCAAAACGCCAATATGAAATGGCAGCCTTAGACACTCATTTTTGGCTCCCACCTTAAACCTTTCTCTCATTATTGTTGGGATTGAACACCATACACACTTCAGCAAGATAGCCAATTTTGTCCATAATTATCAAAATATTTGAAAATTCATGGAGATTCTGAATGTTAGGGATTATCATTTCTAATGTAGGGACAAAAACCTGTATTAGCTAGGTCAAAGATCAAAGTCATAGAGCTTAATAGTAGAAACTCAGGATTCTGACACTAAAAGCCAGGATATTCACTTTTTTGTTTGTGTACAGAGTCTTCTGATTATTCACAACATACATGTCCAACAATTACATAGAAACTCTCCTGTCATAAGAGGTACAATAAATATAGGTCAAACCGGGTCCATGCTTTTGTTTTAAGCAGGAATTATATGAACCAGAAACTCATCCAGCTCTAAATGGCATGGGTTAGAACATATTGTTCACACTTGTTAGAGTTCAGTGTCCACAGTAAGACAGTGAAAGATGAAAAATTTGACAGAAGGATCATGTAGTCAACATACACCAAAAAAATCAAAGATGTAAAGTCATTGGGCTAATAACATAAGTCTTTAGTGATAGCGCAGGTAGTTGTAGCTATTTATACTTTTAAATTTGGAGCAAAGGCTAACAATGGAAATTCTCTGTCATTAAGCAGTTATTTTGTTTACTTCACCTCTTGTTATTCTTCTGCCTATAGCTGATGTTTTTTACTCTTGGTAATATTATACATGCTGCTTTCTCTAACCACCATTCTGAAAGTGGTACTTCACATTCCAGCTCAGGACCAAGGGGTATGAAAACAAGTGTTATGTTTCTGTGGCCATGAGAACATTATCATAAAAGATCAAGACCCCAGTGAAGACAGTTCAGAATTTCAGTGAGATTTTGGCCTGAATGATAAGGAAAGCCACCAACACTTTTCTCCTTAAAACAGAGATATATGGAACTAAGTCTGAAACTATCAAAAGACAATGTAAGAGGAAGGCCATTTCCAAATATATTGCAAAGTACAGTACATATGTAGAATATGAAATTTTTTAAAGAACATTTTATATCCATACATACATCCAAAATTTTCCCTTGAACATCTTTCAGTCTCATTTTCCAATCAAGTAATTTGTTTAAGTTAAACTGATTGGTATTTTTTGTTACTTTTGACCAAGAATCCTGAATAGTACTATCAGAAATATTTTAAGGCAATTTTGGTTGTCAGTATGATGCAAGAGTTTCACAGGCATTTATTAAATAAAGATAAAGGACTCTCAGTTGCCACGCCCCCGCCGAATAAGGTGTGACAAAATAGGGACTGGGGTCACGGGTGGAAGACCCCTGTGCTTGAGACTGAGCACAGTCTCCAGGCCTAGAGACTGAGTTGAGTATGCTTTGCCAGGAGGCATGCAGTTAGCCCAACAGTACGTAAAAACAAGCTGCTTTCTCCCTTCTAAACTATTCTGTTTTTCCCTGTGAACTGTTCTGTGCTTTCTCACCAAAAATAACATAAACAGAAAACATCTTATTAGACATAATAGTTTCAGCTGAAATAAAAATAACATGGCCACCTGACAAAAATACATCAACAAGTACAAAAAAAAAATTAATGCTCACATAAAATCTATGGAAACAAGATTAAAGAAATAACAAAGATCCACTTCCTTAGAAAAGTTATATACAAAACACACTGATCTACAAAGATTTTTGTGGTCATGGGAAAATCATCACTGTCTCACACAACCTTACATAATGTCAAAATGATTGATCACTGCTCTGTTTCTGTTCTTGTTTTTTCCTTAAACTTTCGTTAACCTGTAACAATCACCCTTATTTTACAAAGCCAAAAAATCATATATAAAAAAGAACACAAAAGGCCTAATAAATTTACAACAACATCACAACCTCTCGTGTTCGTGTGTTGTCTGTCCATTCTGACTCCGTTCATTCCTGTCTTCGGCGATCCCAGGCCCTACACCGCGAACAGTCACCGACACTCAGTGTCTGTAAGACTACATACCAGATAATGTTACAAACAAGAAAACTTGTTCTCAAGTGCTAATATTGCCTTTTGTGTAAGCAGTAGGCTACTGGAGTATATCACTGGGAAATTTTGCAAATGATAGCATGCATATAAAAGAAAACATATAATTGAACGCAATGATTGAAGCTTTGATACTGAGAGCACTTAAAACCTATGGATTTGTAGCTCATCTCATGCTAATGGGGAAACATGGAAGGTTTTAGAGCAGTGTGATAAAAAGCAGTGTTATAGGATGGTTTGAATGAGTACACTAGATACATTAAAAAGTGAAGAGAGAAGGCAGAAATATTAAGCAAGCACAAGACCCTACTCTGAGTCTTCATAGGAGAAAAATGAAGCTTGTACTCTCAGGTCTTGGCTTTTTTTTTTTTTTTCCCTCCAATATACGAAGATGAAATCTATATTAGATCTATCTCTCTGTGGCAAAGTGTATGTGTGTGACACGTGCACATGTGTGTGAGACAGCTAAAGTCTATGACTAAAGACTATGACATAGTCTAAGACTATGGCCAAAAACAAAACTTGGGGCTTTGGGATATAGCTCAGTAGTGGAGTGTTGCTGAGTATGTATAAAGCCCAGAATTCATTATGTAGAACAGAGAGAGAAAACAAGACCACAAAAAAAAAAATAAAAATAAGAAAAACCACAAAACATACAGAAAAACAGTACTCTCTTGCATGAGTGTGTTTCTAGTTTTTTGTCAGCGGCAGGTATTTTCATCACTGAGGCTAGACAGTTGTTGCTTGATTAGAACTAAAAACTCAAATGACTGAATTTAAATAATTCACACATCATACATTAATCCACATATCAATTTAGAAAAAATATACACAAATTATATACACTGAGGCAAAACATAGTACAATTAATAAGCATTTAAATATAAAATTAGGTAGTGAATTCTCTGCCAATAGAGAGGATAAATACATCACTTGGTTTTCCTAATTAGTGAAATGACACAACATATATTTCAGATTTTTACCAAATTACGGGTTCATATTGTTTAGGGAGTGCATTATGATACATGTTTTGCTTGTGAGAATTAGTATCCTATCAGACAAGGTATCAGTTATCAACAAGGGACTGACTATGTAACTAAGGCAAAAAAACTGCAATATGTTACATTTTGTTTTGAGTCTAGGATGCTTTATTACTGAACTTGTAAATAGGAGGACAAACCATTAATCATATTGATCACAGTCTGAGAGTGAATCTTTGGGTCCATCCTTTCACCCATAATTCATATCGTTAAAGCTTTCCCCGGTAGTGTGTCCTTACTTGAATATATCATCCTTAAAGAAGTAATAAAGGTTAGATGAAGGGCAGAAAAATGGATTAGAAAGAGACTCAAGAGAACTAGCTCCCTGTCTTTCCCTATTGGCACACATAAAAAGAAAAGGCCATGCGTCCAACCAGGGCAAACCCGGAAGACATGTCTCATCAGAAGCAAAATGGCTGTATCTTGATCCGGGACTTCTGGGTTTCTGAACTCTGAGGAAATAAACTTCTCTGGTTTAAACCACATAGTCTCTGGGTTTTGTTTTTTGTTGTTTTTGTTGTTGTTATGGCAGCCTCACTAGAGTACAAAAATCACCATCCACAAAAAGAAGCAAATTAAAGAAAGGAGATGAAAAAGATCAAAGAAATAGAGGGATTTCTGTGGTCAATTCATAAAATAAAATGCATAGGTTGATAAACTATTCATTCTGGGATAAAGAAAATATGGAACAAATAAAAAATTATTACCAATATTGAACATAAAGTAAGAAAATCCTTACTAGAGAAGGATTAATTTCCTATGGATTTTCTGCTTCTAATAAGATTGTATAACTGATATCATATAATATATTTCTTGTAACAAGGCTTTCTCTTTGCATTATTATTTTTTCTCTGACTGGTTTCCAACCTCTTTGGAGGCAATATCTCCATTTGTGTCTGTTTTTATATCCACAACCATATCTATGTATAATAAAGGGTTGATGACAGTCCCTAGTTTTCATTTCATGAATATATATTGATTGATTCATAGGTTTAAAAGATAGCAAATCACATCATATTTTTATTATCCATTATCTTGCCTCCATACCTTCCAGACTACCAATTTCTTGAGAGCAGGGATTATATTTTTTTTCATCATGTAGTATTTAATAAATAGTTACTGAGTGCAAATAAATGACATAATAAATCAAACTGAACAGGAAACTGTGAGGTAAGAGACTTCTTTCTAGAATGGAAAATTAATTGTCAAAATATCTACAGTGGGAAGACACTGTCACTGGGGAACTTTGGTGAATGCTAAAAACTAACCATCACATTTCAGGAGATGGAAAGTTAAGATGATGTGTTGACAAGGATTTGGAATAACTTATTTTAGTATATTATCAAACTATTTATATCCAGGATAAGAAAAATTAATATTCAAAACTCAAAGATAGGAATAGGTACTTTGTATAAGTTGTATACAATCCATATATATGGTCAAATAAACCTCAGTGTCTTTCTTTTGAAGTATTTATAAAACAATTACTTCTCTTTACTTTATTTAAAACTACTAACAGGGAATACTGTTAGCTCAGGGTCAAAAAGGTTCTTACAAATATGCTTCTTTTCTCAATTGTTCAACATACAAAATGCACGACCTTTATCCATTTTGAAGCATCTGCTCCTTGAATATGCTATCATCGCAGTGGACAAATGAAAGCAAACATAATGGACGGCCTTGGGCAGTGCAGTCCTGCTAGCTTGAGACAACAGCAGCCACAGAACAGTGAGACATCTCAGCCCTCATGTCACCTATGCCTTAGACAATTTTCAAGGGCAAATGTCCTGGGCATGGAATTGAGGTATGAATAGCAGTAACTTCTCTCCTTTGAGAAACAGCTTTGAATCCAGACCAGGAATCATCAGAAGAAAAGAAAAATTGGACTTCAAAAAAAAAAATCCTAAATTGGGTTGTGAACAGGATATCCACTAAAACTAAGGGCAAATTATTATTTTTTAAAGAGAAGGGTAACATAAAAAACTGAAATGAGGAAGAGTACTGAATGATGAAGGGGACAGAAGGAAAAGAAAGAAAACCATGAGAATCAGGATTCTATCAGAGTATGCCAAAGGTCAAATTATGTTTAATAACCTTTCTAATTTTATGAGGTATAAATATGATGATAGTCATGTCATGGCATCATTTAGCCCCGGAATTGAAGGAGTACTTGGTCATTTAGATAATGGAGCTGGGGATGGTAATAGGATGAAATGTATAGAGCGGGGTGACAGGTTAGTTCTTTTAGGATCATGGATTCTTCCTAGTGCTGCATAAAAGGGATTATTATACTGGATTTCAGAAGTATCTTGACATTTCCATTAAAATCGTGATTTTGACAGGTTTATGTATTCAGGCCCTTTCATTTGCATGGGATTGAAACTTGACATTAGAAATCCTCAGACCAAATGCATTTTAAACATCACACATACTTGAATATTTATGTGTTCAGATAGCAAATGCTATGTGTAAGCTTATAAAATATATATCAATTTTTATAATCCCTATACTTTATAATTTTCACCAGATCTGTTATTATTTTGGCAAGTGTTAATATATCATAAAGAAGAAAAATATTTGAAGATGTTCAATGAATCCATTTTCCATGAAGAGTTATATTTTGGGTCACAACCTGGACATTTACTGCTTAACAAGCAAAATGTTCCAAGGTTTCTGTGCAATTCTTTCTGATTTTGTGAAGCCATTGGTATCATTTTCAGATGTTATTAAAATATTTTCATACTTCTGACTTTTATTTTCTAAGAATTATGCACTTTAATTAAAGCTATCAAATTTTCTTCATTTAAATCCCCCACATAGTTTTTATCATTTATCAAGAGTAATTGGGCTTTTCTTGTTTTTAACTGTGGTCTATGGCCATACTTCGAAAGCACTTAATACAGAATTTCAGCATCCATCTCAGACACACTAAATCAAAATTTGACTTTCTGCAAGATACTTAGGTAATTCATAGGCATACTTAAAGTTTAAAGCATTCTGTTATAAGTAGTACTTTAAGCAAAAGTAAATAATCAAAAGGCGGCAAAACATCTCAGGGTATTTTTCTTTTAAAAGTATCCACATATTCATGAGTAATCAATTACTGTCTGTCAGACTTCTCCATGAAGTCGGGTGCCACATGCAGACCTCATCCTGGATAGGCTTGTATGCTGTTGCCCTCACATTCACGCACTGCATAGCAGAGGCTGAAAAACTCACCCATGAGTCCAGGTAGGCTGGTGGCCTCTTTCATATTTTCTACAACCTAAGGAGTGTGTAAATATTTTAAAATAACTAATAAAAAGTAAAAAAAAAAAAAAGTACACTACAGCATCTAACAATTCTGTGGAAGGTGTTACGATTTGTCTCTAGGGCTCACGGGCCCTCATGGGCCCATAGGTGAGGGTTTGGAAGGTGTCTGGATCTTGAAGGTTTACAGTATGAATGTTCCTTGCTGTTAGGACTTGGTGCTTGTGGCCTGGAATGATTCATCTCCCCCTCAACTCCACTCTTGACTTCTGTGCTTCCCCACTGGTCTGCCAAATAGTACGTATCTCTCCTAAGCCAGGCCCTCTGGAACCAGCTGACTGATGACTGAAATACGAATCAACACAGCTCTTTCCTCCAAGTTGCAAGTGTCACGTATGTGTCTCAGCAAAGAAGATGGTAAGACCAACAGCCAGGGGCTTAGATGACTGTGGCACACTTGCTTAGGATGGACAAAGCCCTGGCTCTATGCTTAGCTGCATAAAAAAGTGGAAAAATTTATGCCATTCAAATACAAGAGAAATGAAACAAAGTTCTAAACAGTACCTATATTTTCTATGACTGCAATAGCACATTTGAGCAATTAAAAGAGAGAGAACACTTACTCTTTATTCTTTTAAAAGACATAAAACTCCTATTTATAACACCAATTTCTGTATGTGTGATATATGATAACAATGTTAAATATAAACCACTCTGTTAAATACAATGTGATATTTTTTAAAAAAAAATACCGAGCACGTAAGATAGGTGAATAGAAATGTAAATACATAAACAAGAAATTACTTTTATTACTTTTAAGATAAGTAAAGTCTAAAATCACCCAGAAATGGCATATTCTCATCATATATGGCTTGGCCCACTTTGTGTGGCTATGAAGGATAGCTGAGACAGGAGGATATGCAGGACACAAAGCTTGAGGTGATTTTGTCAGGGGAGAGTCATTTCCCTACACAGTCCAAGGTCAGAAGAGAGAACTAGAGGGTGCAGCATGGCATCAGACCCTCATTTTCACAACATAATGCCAGTCAGCAGTGTGGAACCACTGTGCTTTAGTCTTCTTTTAAAAGTCCTCCTTGGGCCGGCTATTTAGCTCACTGGCACCTGTCTTGCAAATGCAAGGGCCTAGGTTTGATCCCCAGTAACCACATACAATACTGGGCCTGGAGACTCACACCCAGCAGCAACCAGTACCACATACCACAGTACCGGCCGTGGTGGCTCACGCCTGTAATCCTAGCACCAGGAGGCAAAGGCAGGAGGATTGCTCTGATGTGAGTTTGAGGCTGAGCTCAGGGCCAGCCTGAACTACAAAGCGAGAACCTGTCTCAAAAAAAAAAAAAAAAAAAAAAAAAAAAAAAAAAAAAAAAAAAAAAAAAAAAAAAAAAAAAAAAAAAAAAAAAGAAAGAAAGAAAGAAAGAAAATGCTCAATGTAAAATAAGGTGAAAGGGGACAATGTTGAGATTGTAACAAAAAAGTAAGGAAACAAATTTTATGTATATGGGGGGGTGGTAGGGTGGGTAGTGCTATGGGAAAAAATGAGAATTAAGTTGTGTCTTATACTGGTACAAATCCCCATTATGGAGTGCAATCATGATGTGCATATTTAATGTACCAATAAAGATTAAAAAAAAAAAAGCCCTCCTATACTGATACACGGGGGCAACCAAGTTTCCTGTTGCCATCTGCAGGGGACAGACATACCAACCACAGTATGTACGGGGACTTTAATGTCAAATCTCATGGGTGCAACACAGAAGAAAGGCATGATGGGAAGCCTTGTTGGAATAAAACACCCTTATTTACATTTATTTCTTTACATATTTAGATTTGTAAAAGCCCCTGTGGGACATTCCTCAGAAACCTGAAGGCTTCCTGCATTAATGAACTCTGATATTTCCTTTGTTTTCAGAGTGGATACCCACTGATGGTCCACTTACTGCCCACTTCTAAAGATATGATTAGTGGTAACAAATCTTTTTCAGGACAAAATGGAACAGATGGAAAATGGAAATGAGCAGTGGATATCTACCACACACATCTAGAGTTTCCCTCTAAAGGAAGAAGGAATATCAGTGGCTCAGGCACTGGAAAACTATGGAAGCAAACTATCAAATAGCTTGACAGAAAATGGGAAAGACAGAAAGATTGCCACATGCCATGACTTTGGAAAAGAAAAAAAGGCTTCAAATCATATGAAGGCCTTGGCATAATATGGACGAATACAATGACTGCTGTTCATAATAATCTCTCTAAATGACGGAGAGAAGAGATACCTGGTGCTTTCTGTATACAGTAACAGTAAGAATGAAACAATGTAATGTCTGACATATTTCATAAAGTTTCCCATCAAAACTCTTAGTTGGAAACTTTTTTTGCAGGGAGATATTTTAGTTATTGGGAATATTTGAATATATGTATGCCTTCCTCCATGAACTCAGGTATGTGATATTGGATTGCTCTAAAAGAAGGACTAGAAATAGCAAGCCTCAACTCATCTTCCGCCAGCAAGATCAATAGTCAAGGAAGAGAAATTAGCCCAGAGAAGAAAGCAAAATTTCCCACCAGGGCCTATAAATACATGGTATGCTCTATACCTTTTTTTTTTTTAATTTGCATTCAATTTCCAAATTAATTATTTTTAACTGCAAGTATTTATAGGAATTATAATCCATGCTAGAGAAAGCCTAAGTGCCAAAAATCTAGAACCATTGTTTCTTAAAACATGACACCCAGTAAGAGCTTTCTAGTACCTATGGGATCTTCACATATGTTTTAACTGATGCACAGTATATGACTCATAAATTGGTTTGAAAATGTTTAAAAGTATATATTCCGTGGCTTGCTTTTGAGAATCCAATCTATTGTACTGCATTTGAGCAGTGAGTGTCCTTTTAGCATTCAGCTAGAACTTCCTTCCTGGGTTGTAACTTGGTTCATTCATCAGCCTGAAATGGGCTAAGTTAAAATAGCCTGAGAAAGAAGAAAAGGAAAAAAGCTAATTGTCTGCAAAGAGGTGCTAAGAATGAAATGAAAATATAGAAAATTAGGAATTGAAGAGGTATCTTTTTCAGCTGTCTCAGCCTACTGTCTGAGGATTCGTACCAGTAATTTGTGAAGATGTGTAGGTATTGAATTTCTCAGCACACAAAGCCAGTCTGGTGAGTGATAATTCCAATACTAGCTTTGACTTGAGCAGATTGGGTGCTCGTGGGTTTAACACAATTACCCAGAACATTACATCATCTTCTTCCCATCACTTGTAACAGGAGCTATTATTCCTATGGAACTCTTCTGACAATGAAGTGGTCAATAATTTGAAATTTGGGGAAGACGATGGGAATAAGATGGATGAAGAAAAAGGGAGATTCACATAATTAGCCACTACATTTAGAGGAAATTGGAAAAGTTTTGCAGAAATCTGAAATGCCTAAATTTGTACACATTTCTTCTCTGTTGAATTTGACAAAACTGTCTACAAAAGTTTCTCTCTGGGTATGTGGTTTTGGGATGAATTGAAGTCCATAAATATAGGAGATAAACAAAAAACAACAACAGGGGAGCTGAACTTAAAAGGGGATCAGGAGAATGGAAAGAAGGGGAAAAAGTGAAGTTAAGAAGGAAAACGGAAAATATTGGAAAAAATATATATATATGGGGGAGAAGTTGAAAGGAGGGGACAGGAATGGGAAAAATAAGAATCAAGACACATCATGTACAGGTACAAAATCTTAATGATGAATGTGACCCTAAGTTCTACCTAATATATAGCAATAAAAATGATCATTTCCTACCACTTCCTTCTTTTCCTCCTTTGTTCCTTCTCCTCCCCCTGCCTTTTCTCTTGGTCTCTTTTATACCCTTTCTTCTTTGTTTCATATTATGAGCAGACAATGGATTATGCACTAATGACATAAATACAGACACATAGTACACACACTCATCACAATGATATTATCATGCCCTCATGATAATATGGAGACAAACAGAAATTTAACAATGACAAGTATGTAGAACATGAAGAAGACACTTTCTCTTTAGTTCATACAAATAATTTTATCAGCCACAGATCCATAATGTGAGTGTGAGGATGAAGAGGCCTACAGTACCAAACACTGGTTGAATACATATAAAACCAAGTGAGGGCTCTATCAGAGACATTCACAGTAACTTCCACGGAGCCGTTGAACATACCCACTATTTAAAATGTGATGCAAATTTTTCTGACAAGTCACAGCATCTCATTTTACCTTAAATCCTCACTTGTACTATTTGAATTTGAAATCTACAGTGTTTTGCTGGTGAATTTATTTTATTGTTCAATTTTGCTGGTTGTATTCTAAACAGAAGAAGCAGCCTCAGGGTCTAAACTCTTAATACGTGAAGGGGTGTGATTTTCCACTGAGCTTCTGGCACCTTAAACAAGTGCCACACACTACAGCTCTGTCGTGTGTGTGTGTGTGTGTGTGTGTGTGTGTGTGTGTGTGTGTGTGTGTGTGCATATTCTCAGAACAGGAGAAAATTAAAACAAAAACCAACATTAAATTGATTTCAAAGTAAAAATGAGAGTGTTTGAAAGTTTCCTTTCAGTGTATTGAATGACAATGAAGTCAGCACACCATGTTGCTCCCCAGTGAAATTTATTGTCTATTCTTATGGGTTATGACTATTCAGATGATGTGTTTTGTTGATGGTCACCCTAGAAATATAGGAAAAGTACAGCTGATATCTCTTTTATGGGTGCAAACTGCACTATTCACCTCTTTAATGTTGTCACCTGTTCTTATGAGCATTTTTGCTTCTTATAATTGTTAAATTCATCACGACTATTTAAACCTCAGTAGGCCCACATAGTGAGTGTTATCAAGCTAATATGTCACACAGATTCCTTTGCAATATTATCATACTTTTCTGACTCTAAGGTACTTTAGACAATTTCTTTTTGCTTTATAATACACTCAGCTAATACTTTTCTCTCTCCCAAAGTACTGCTTTCCCCCACAATGTAGATTTGCATATTAAAAAAAAAATACTTAAAAGGTTAAAAGCCTCCATTTAAATTAAAAAGTAGAAAAGAAGACCTCCTAAATAAAGTATAATAAAAAGTAAGGCAGAATGATGAAATATGAGAGAAAGATAAATATGTTTCCAAGGATTCTGCCTCTGATCCTGGGAAGTAGAGTAAGAGTGGACACAACTGTTTAGAGAATTGTGCATTGATAGGGAATTTAGGTTACTTATAAATTGTTATTGTTAAGTATGATCCTTAGTTTTGATTAAGAAAATACATGCCATATTTTCAATCTAAAACTAAATCTATCTTCTGTAATTATCATTGTCCCTTTATTTTCTCTGTGTGTGTGTGTGTGTGTGTGTGTGTGTGTGTGTGTGTGTGTGTGTGTGTATGTGTGTGTGTGTGAGAGAGAGAGAGAGCGAGCACGAGGGGAAAATGTCATAACTAATGGAAGAAAAAATGGTTATTAGTGGCAATTCTGCGATTCTGTGTCAGGAACATGCTCCAAAATAGCTTCAGGTTGATAGGGAATACTTAAACTGCCAGTGGTTTAACTGTTAGTGACAGGAATCCCCTAGGGCAAGGCAAGTGCTGAGCACTGTAAGCAGCAGGCAGAACGCAACTCTGGACAAATGCATGAGCTCTCATCAAGTGTGCCCGCTGCCCAGACGCATCCAGGGAAGACCCCAGGCTGTACCCATGGCCCACTGAATCTTCCGCAGGGACACTGGCTTCTCTGATACATTCGCTGATATAAGAAGGGGCTTCGATGTGTGTCCATGCAGCCATCTTTACCGAACAGAATTCCTTGCCCTCAGCCACCATGCTAACATGCCCACTGAAGTCACAACTCCTACTTTGAGCCCATGAACTCCTATCATTTATAAAATAAAATAGAGGCAACATTTCCTTACTTTTGTGGTGAAAAGCACTAAATGAATTTTAGCAACTGCTAACACGGTATTTTCTGATAACGTTATGGCAAACCGCAGATGGGAAAACAGTAGAGTTTGAAATTTAATTATATTTAACAACTCCTCTGTTTCCTTATAAAGATAACATAGGGTTTTGAATTCCTTAGTTCTTCACTTTCTGTGGAAAATTCCCAGTAATGGAGAGAATGTATCCAATAATATTATTGGAAAATATTCTTTTATTAGAGCTCTTTTATGGAAAATATTCCAGGGTTGTTAAAAATCCAAAATGAATAAACAATCATGTAGTTATTTCAACAAACCTAGAGATAGTAAAATTTACCTCGAAGAATGAATGTGAGAGAGCGAAAGAATAAATATCAAGATACAGAAGTTCCCAGCATTGAGAAGAAATAGAGAGGGACTTATCAAAACAGATTTAATATGACAACTCCACTAGATCATAGTTTTAAAAAAAGGAAAAAATGATCAATTCTCTCTAACCTAGATGAAAAGCATTCCAGAGCGTGAAGTCAAAAAAAAAAAAAAAAAAAAAAAAAAAAGCCATAGCAAAGCGATGGGCAGAAATGTTTAAGATCCTAGTGCTTTCTGAAGGCCTTTCCATAGTAAACTAAAGGAGTTCACATTACTTTTTCTTGGAAAGGTAATGAATGCTTTCTTTCATGAGCACAGGTGGAGTGAAAGGGGGAGGGGCAGAATCAGATGTCTTAAAAGGGATCTGGCATCTGCTCTCCTGGTCTCACATTCTAGTCTCCTGCCTTGTTACCTCTGTCACCTTGACAAATCACTTCATCCCTCAAAGTCTCGGGTCTCTTCCAGACTGCAAGGAATCTCACTACTGGATGCTTTCTATGTAACTAGGGCCATCATAAAGGATAAATAACACGACAAGTTCAACACGTGTCTGGCACATGTTACTTGTATCAATGTTAGCTCTATTACTGCACTGGATATAACAGTATTTTCACTAGAGCCTCTGCGTTTATTAAAGTCCTAACCATAAGCTGTGGTTAAATAAGCTTAGGAAACAATAAGCAAAAGAACACAGGAATAATATATTGACTGTAAGTCTTTGGAGATACTTCAATTTGCCAAGAATGTGTCACAATTGTGGAGAAGAGAAAATGAATAGGAATTTTCTAATTCTATTGGAAATTTCTTTCTAATGTGTATTTGTATACAATCTGAATGGACTTTGAAAATGACACAGCTTTTATTTCTTCTCATCCCAGATTGGCACCCCAGACTGAATTCTCCCCTCCTTTTTAGATACTTCAGTGTTGTAAATAACGGTTCTTTACAAACCATGGGCATTGCCCTTATTTTCCATTAACTGAAAAACAATAAAAATCAAAACACAAGTTCTTGGGCCAGGGAGTTAGCTCAGTGGTTTCAGTGCCTGTCTTGCAGGAGCAAGGTCCCATGTTCAATCCCCTGGTAACCACATACAATACTGGGCATGAAGACTCACATCTAGCAGCAATCAGTACAACATACCACAGTGCTGGCCGTGGTGGCTCACACCTATAATCCCAGCACTCAGGAATCAGAATCAGGAGGATTGCTATGAGTTCAAAGCTGAGCTGAGTGAGGGCCAACCTGAACTACAAAGCGAAACCCTGTATCAAAACAAAGAAAGAAAGAAAGAAAGAAACAAACAAACAAACAAAAAACCAAGTTCTTTTCCACGACTATAGAAAAAATTTGGAAATCTTTACAACAGCTTTCAGTAACTTGCATAGTCTAATATTAACCTTACTTGCTCACCTTTTTTTTCTAAATATACCGATGTCTGTGGAAAACAGCACAGGTCCCAGGTTCCCACAGTATTTCCCGACTCAGTGGTGAATCCAAACTGATAACCTTTTGACTGTTTAAGAAATAGTTCAGGTGTGTACACATCTGGAATGCTTTCCCAAGACCACTTTCTTCCAGAGTGGATTTTCTCAACTTTTATAACTTCCTTTACATAGTTTCACTATAGCAATTTATCAAAGAAAACTTCTACAATTTTGGAGAAGAATGAAATGTCTCATTTACCTTATTTATTTCAGCTTCCTATGATATCATGCCCCTAGAAAAATGGTATTTAAACCAGAAATACTGGAAAGAACAGGACTCTATGCCTGGGTTAAAACAAATATTTCCATACATAAAAGAGATTAGCTACTTTTACAGATCTGCCCCCAGGCAGGAGTCTATAGCTATGCTTGCCTGCAGGTATGGAGTGCAAGTCAATCAGATAGTGTTAGTTCTTCCTAAATCCACAACGAATTTCTTCATTTCTTATTACCCAGAGAATTTGGACAAGCACGGGTTACTTGTATCACTGGGTTGCTCACAGGTTATGTGTATCAGAAAAATGTAAATCTAGCCTATTTGGGGACATTTCATTACTACTTTTTGCAAATATTACCAAGGAAAGTACTGTCAAATTGCAGAAAACAACATACTACTCAATTTGAAACAGAAAGTTTTCTCATTAAAATAAACAATACACCTTGCAAAACACAACAAAACAGATTAAAAAAAAAACTAGGTTTCAATTGTTTCAAATTGATGAAGCCTTTTGGTGCTTTCACTGCAATGAAGAAGAATTTTTTAAAAAGTTATTTGAAGGAAAAGTGAATTTTGTCTAACAAGTGTAAAAATACTGAATGCAACCTTGATATATATGGTAGAATCTGACATTTTTAAGACCAAGTAACTTTTGGCTGAAACATTTCCATGACTTCCGTCAAGATTGAAATATTTCTGAAAACTGAAACTGAAAGAGATTGCTAGTAACATTGTATCTCCAGAAATTTTAGTAAATGAAGATACTCTCTTTTAAATAAGAATACATCAATATTTGGAATTTTGTCCTTTGAAAAAGAATCATGTATTCATTTTCTATTCAAAAATTTTTTTCAGTCTAAAATAAAAGCCAGTATGAGGGACAAATTGTATGAAGCTTTCAAACAGATGAAATCAACTCCAATTCCTAGGAGAATTTACCAACTTTTTTAATATGAAAGAAGATAGAGAAAAGTTTGTCAGATATGTAGATAACACCTGATGGAACAAACTGCCCAAGGATGGAGGAAATGAACCTGATGCGGTCTGTTCCACCACTGTCCATCCAACTCATTGCCTCTCACAGTGTTTTCCTTTCCAATCCCAGAATTCAGACTCCACATTCTCATTATTTCTGCTCAGACCGATGCTCCCATAAACTTTAACTTGATGGGCTTCTACTTTCATTCATACCTCTGCTAAACTGTAACCTTTGTAGAGACAATTTTGTGAAAACAGATCTCCTCATTCCCTTTGTTCCTTATGCAGTTTTTATTTGTATGACTCAGAAGAAATTTAACTTGCCTGATCTCATACATTTATATCCCTATTTAATGAGTTTTACTTATATTCCCTAACTGTAACATAAGTGTCACTGTATTAGAGATTATTTCTGATCTTATTCATCATTCTCCCAGAATTCAGCAGTGAGAGAATGAAAATACCTTTTACTTGAAAGAGTAAAGGAATAACTTTTCTAGGATTCATGTTGTTTGTTGTTTCCCTTTTTGGAGCGACTGTAGAATTTTTTTCTTGTCTTATGCACACAAAGGCACACATACACACCTGGCAAGAAAGTGGGTTGACATATTAACCATTGTGTTATACTTCCATGCTGTTTTCAGTTGACACAGAGCGTCTAAGGCCCTACAAAACATTTCCTTAGGTCATAAAGGGGGGAAACCAATGAATAATTTGAATGTTTCAAATTACCAGTAAGGAATTTTTTTTTAAACACAGACAAAATTAAACAATAAAATTTGATTAGAAATATCTTGTGATTGAATCTGTAATTTTTTATATCCCACTCACATCCCACTTGAGGAAAGGCTAAAATACTTGTTTAAGCTACTGACAGAAGAAACTTAGTGTCTGATCTGAGAATGTGCATTACATAATAACAGGTGTAGAAAATATAGTGCACTTGTATTTCATTCCCTACTTTGATATTCATGACACCAGCCATAGCCTGGTGTTCCCCTATACTGTAGGCTATTAGTAGGGCAGAAGATGAGGTGTCAAGATGTGCCTAATCCAAATAGATAATTGCACAGGTATTCTGCTCAGTTGTTATAATTGGCCAGGAAATTCCCATGCATTCATAAAGGGACAAGAAAGTACTAAGGTGGTGGTTGACCATTAACTTGATTGGATTCACAGACACTTAGGAATTTAGAAAAGCTCACTTCTGGGTGTGCCTTGGTAGGTCATAGGACATGACTTTGGGAACTGTACTTTCTCCTGGGTTCCCTCCTCTCTGGCTCTTTCTGTTTATTCTTCTTCCTGGTGGCCATAAGATTAGGAGCTTTCCTTCACTGAGACCTTCTGTTGTGTTTTCTATGCTTTGAGTTAGGCAGCCATGACTGGAGGCTCTGACATCATGATCCAAAATAAACATTTCCTCCATAGAATTGTATATCTCAGGTGTTTGTCCAGTAACAGAAATCCAGCCCATAGAGATGGAGAAAGATTTTAAGCCAGAAAATCCCTCAGTCTGGTTTATCTAAGCCAGAACCTATGGAATTAAGCAAACTTAGATGACTCTATAGATGACCTGGGGTATATCCATCTTGGGCCGGCCATCAGCACAGAGAGATGTGTGACCCATTGTCAGTATTGTATGAAAGGATTTTAATTTAGATATGACCTCATGAGAGAAAATATTTCCCTGGAAATTCTGAGACAGTGCTGACTTGAAGTCTAACTTTCCTTTGCTGGGGTGTGAACTTGTCATGAGAGTAAAGGCAGTCCTAGTTCTACTGATGGTGATGTAGATTTTACTAGATCAGTTTTCCCACAGACAGGGAGTAGGAGCTTGCTGAGAGTAAACCAAAACAGACAGAAGCTACGTTAATAACTCTTGAAAAGATAGGACTATATGAGATCCACTTGTATGGTTTTACTTGTCTTGAACACAACACTTTCTATATCAGGTACAAAGCTGCCAAAACTCAAGGAAGAAACTTTAGGGTTTAGTGACCTGCATGTCAGAGCAAAGAGACGAAAGTCTCCAAAAATATTGGAAAATGAAAGAGGTGAGTGAAATCACTATAGAGCAATCATACAAAGAATACTCCCTCCTGAATTTAAACTCCTATCAAATACAAGATAGGCCCCTGAAATGTATATGTATAGGAGATAATTTAGAAACCCTGCACAGAAAAAGGAGAATATTAAGAAATAAGAGTCAGTATTGCAGTTGGCATTCACAGAATGTCATTTACTGAGGAGGCCTGGAAAAGCACATAAGATTTTCCATTAACTCTTTTAAGAGTCATATACTTTAAATATAAAGATATATATTGTTTGCATGTAAAAGAAAGTAATAATATACTCAGTAGGGTGAAATGAAGTAGCTGGAATGGCTAAAAAACATTCAAAGCCAAAAGTTTTATGAGACATAATGAAAGCCATTTTACAATAGTATGAAAGATAGATTATTCAGAAACCAGCAATCATAAATACATATGTAGAAATAGTAGATTTTCAAAATGCAAAGAGCAAAACCAGAAAGAACAGAAGGTTGAAAGAAACAGATCTATGAATTAATGAAAGGTGAATTCTTTTTTTAAAAAGTCTTAATAAATGATAAAAGTATGACTCAGAAAACCTAGAAAGCTAAAATGCATTATGATATACTTGACAGTAATTATCACAGAACCATATATCTAACAATTTCAGACAAAAATCTTCTCAAATGTATACACAAAGTTTATATTATAAATCAATATCATTAAATTAAAACCTATAAACACAACAGAATGAATTTAAAAATCAATAATGTTGACATTTTGAAAATAACTGAAAAATCTGAAAATTAATATTTTTCCAAAGAATCACAAATTTCAAATAATTGGAAAATTATAGGGAAATATTTTGAAAGAACTGCTGCATCAAAATTGGTGATATGAAGCTGAATATATTCAGAAGGTAACATTTATTGATTAGAATTCTTTAAGATATAAAATACTGGCAGCCAGCCATCTTAGTTGTGCCAGAACTGGAGACTGCCGGCCTCCAGGCCCATGCTGCCAGCACGCTCAGGGACTCAGTTATACAGGAGGCAGAGCCGGGGAATTCGCAACCAACGCCATCTTAGCTGCACTGGGACTGGAGCTTGTAGACCTCCAGGCCCATGCCAGAGGCACACCCAGGGATTCTGAGTAAGAAAGAGCATTGCTGGGGGAACCTCAGCCAGCGACATCACAGCCAGGCAGCGGCTGGAGCCTGCTTTTCTCTACATCAATGGCACAAGCACATCCAGGGACTCTGTATTGACTATAGAAGAACAACCAAGGAGGGTCGGGGAGTTAGCTCAGTGGTTCTGGCACCTGTCTTACAAGCACAAGGACCCGGGTTTGATCCCTGGTAACCACATAACAATACTGGGTGTGGAGAATCACCCCAGAAGCAAACAGTACCATATATCACAGTGCTCGGCGTGGTGGCTCATGCCTGTAATCCCAGCACTTGGGAGGCAGAGGCAGGAGGATTGCTGTGATGTGAGTTGGAGGCTGAGCTCAGGGCCAGTCTGAACCACAAAGTGAGACCCTGTCTCAAAAAAACCTTAAAAAAAAGAAAGAAAATGTAGAAGAAATGGATAGATTTCTAGACACATATGAACTGTCAAAGCTGAATAAAGAAGATATAGAAATGTTAAGTACCTCAATATCAATCTGTAAAATTCAAAATGGAATTAAAAATCTGCCAACAAAGAAAAGCCAAGGACCTGATGGCTTTACTGCTGAATTCTATAAAACTTTTAAAGAACAGTTAGTGCCTCTACTTCTTAAACTCTTTAATAAAATTGAAAGGGAAACAGTACTCCCAAACTCATTCCTGGAAGCAACCAATACCCTGATTCCATAAGCAGAGAAAGACCCAACCAAAAAAAAAAGAGAACTATAGGCCAATATCCCTAATGAACACCAATGCAAAAATCCTAAATAAGATACTGGCAAACAGAATACAGAGAATTATCAAAAAGATTATACACCCTAACCAAGTTGGATTCATCCCAGGGATGCAAGGATGGTTCAACATACATAAATCTATAAATGTTATTCACTATATTAACAGACTGAAGGAAAAAAACCATATGGTCATCTCAATTGATGCAGAAAAAGCATTTGACAAAATACAACACCCATTTATGTTCAAAATCCTACAGAAGATTGGAATAGATGGTCTCTATCTCAAACTAATAAAAGCTATCCAAGAGAAACCATCAGACAGCATCATACTAAATGGTTAAAAACTGAAACCTTTCATACTAAGATCAGGAACAAGACAAGGATACCCTCTCTCAACACTTCTGTTCAATATAGTTCTGAAAATATTAGCCATAGCAATTAGGCAAGAGAAAGAAATAAAGGGAATAAAGATAGGAAAGAAAGAAGTTTAGTAGTCATTATTTGCTGATGACATGATACTCTATCTAGAGGATCCTAAAAACTCCATTAAAAAACTGCTGGACCTAATCGCCAACTATAGTCACGTAGCTAGATACAAGATCAACGTTAAAAAATCAATAGCTTTTGTACACACAAACAATAGACCCACTGAGATAGAAATTGGGGAATCAGTCCCTTTCACAATAGCACCCCCAAAAATAAAATATCTAGAAATCAATTTAACAAAGGAGGTGAAAGACCTTTACTCTGAAAACTATAGCACTCTGAAAAAGGAGATAGATGATATCAAAAAATGGAAAGACATACCTTGCTCCTGGGTAGGAAGAACCAATATTGTTAAAATGGCTATACTCCCTAAACTACTATACAAAATCAATGCAATCCCTATTGAAATCCCAACAGCATATTTAACAGATCTAGGGGAAAAAGATCCAAACTTTCATCTGGAACCACAAAAGACCTAGAAGAGCAAAAACAATTGTAAGCAACAAGGACATGGTGGAGGGTATTACAACCCCTAACCAGAAACTATACTATAAAGCCACTGTGACAAAAACTGCATGGTACTGGCAAAGAAACAGACCTGAGGATCAATGGAGTAGATTAGAAGATCCAGAAACCACTACAGATACACTGAGCACCTCATCTTTGACAAAGGAGCCAGAAATCCTCAATGGAGGGAAGATAGCCTCTTCAACAAATGGTACTGGAAAACCTGGGCTTTAACCTGCCAAAGACTAAAATTAAACCTAGCTCTTTCATCATGCACCAAGCTAAAATCAAAGTGGATAAGATACCTAAATATTAAAACAGACACTCTGAACCTGCTGCAAACAGGTTAGGTAAAACTCTCGAAGACATTGGCTTATGGAAAGACTTCTTGAACAAAAACCTCTATAGCCCAAGAATTGGCAGAAGAAATCAACAAATGGGACCTCACCCTTTTAAAAAGCTTCTGCACAGCAAAGGAAACCACCAACAGAGAGAAAAGGCAACCAACAATGTGGGAAAAAATCTTTATCACCTGTTCCTCAGACAAAGGGCTACCATCTAGAATATATAAAGGGCTTTAAAAAAATCAACCCACCCAAATTTAAACACCCAATTCAAAAATGGGCATCTGAAATGAGTAGATACTTTTCAGAGGAAGAAGTAAGAATAGCTAAGAAGTATATGAAGAAATGCTCAACATCATTAGTCATTCAAGAGATACAGATAAAAACAACACTTAGATTTCATCTAACTCCATAAATAATGGCTCCCATGTCAGAATTAGCCAGCAACAAATGTTGGCGAGGCTGCGAAGAAAAGGGAACCCTTCTCCACTGCTGGTGGGAATGTAGACTCATACAACCTCTGTGGAGAGCAGTGTGGAGATTGCTCAAAAAACTAGGATTGGAGGTCCCATTTGACCCAGCCATCACTCTACTAGGCATATACACAAAGGAATTAAAAGAGTAATTCCACAGTGACATATGTGCAGCCATGTTTATAGCAGTTCAGTTTGTGATCACTAAGTCTTGGAAACAACCCAAATGTCCATCAACTGGAGACTGGATAAAGAAGATGTGGTTCTTTTGTAGAATGGAGTATTACTCTGTCACTAAAAATGATAAGATTCAGTCATTCACACGCCAATGGATGTAACTTGAGGATATCCTCATAAGAGAAATAAACAGGTCACAGACGTGTAAATATCATATCTTTTCTCTAATATGAGAATATGAAGTTGTAAATGAGTTGTAGTACATACAGTTGATATTGCAAAGTAGAAAATATTTAAAAGGAAAGAGTTTAAAGGTAAATAATGAGGGTAAAATGAATGTAGTAATAAAGAAAAAAGAAAACAAATATTGTGTATATAGGGGGTGGAGGATGCAGAGTATGGGGAAAAGGGGAAAAATGAGAATGAAGTCATGTCATATTCTGGTACAAACTCTTAATGTTGAATGTGATTATCCTGTGTATTTATAATGTACCAATAAATACATTTTTTAAAAAAGATATAAAACACTTAAAAATATATCGACTTGATTTCACTCAATGATAAAGAAAAAAACATAAATCTGAAAAAATGGAAAATAACAAATACAAGGCAGATGCCAATGAAATTGGAAAAAAAATTGGAAATTGGCAAAACAAAATGATTACAGTCAAACATGACTCTTTTAAAATTACTTACAACAATCATTTCTTTCCAACACTGTTTAAGAAGAACACACATAAAATACAATATATCAGAAACAGTATTAAGTAAGTTTTTAGCACACTATCCTGGTATAAAACAATGAAAATGAAGTTATAATTTTGCATCAATAATTTTGCATCAATAAATTAAGCAATTTGGATGAAATTCACATATACTCTAGAAAGCAGAACTTACAAAGTTGACACAGAGAAAAACAAAAAGGACAGGATATTCAAAGGACCTTATGCTCATTAAATGAATTCAATTTGTAGTGAAGAAAAAAATCTTTCCCCAAATGAATTATAGTCCACATGGTTTGACTGTGAAATTCTTAGATATTTAAATTTGAACAACTCATTCATCTTAGGCCCAGCAGAATACATAATCAGCTACTTGGGAGAAGGAAGTAGAATGAACACAAATTTGAGGGTGACCTTGGCAAAACAGCAAGACTCTGTCTCAAAATACAACCTTTAGAAAGGGTTGGGATTGTAACTCAGTGTTAGAAAGCTTGCCTATTGTGCGCAAGGCCTTGCATTCAATTTCTAGTACTATCAAGAAAATAAAAAGTAAGGCTGCATAAATACACTTTGTATGAAGATATTACATTTAATACAAATGACAGACCAAAGTTAATCATGTACAAAGCACATACAATTCCTCATGAACTATTAGGACATGGAGTCCTATACATTCTATAAAAAGAACAGATTATTATAGAGTTTATACTAAGAAGATAAGCTTTACCATTAAAAATAAGCACATACAATTTACCAGTATGAAGGGCGGAAAAAAAAATCAGCCTAAAGTGAAGAGAGTACCAGGAGTTTTCACTGTTGTGGCTGTTATTTGATACTGAGGGTCCAACCATTACAATAAAGCAAGAAAAATTACTACTCAAAAATATTACAAATGAAGGCTGGGGAATCACCTCAGAGTTTTTAGTACCTGCCTCCCAAGTGCAGGGTCTTGAGTTTGATCACTAGTATCAAACACACACACACACACAAACCTCAAAAATAATACACATGAAAAATAAAATTGTCTATTAATAAGTACAAAAGTACTTTAGCAACAAATCTTAAGAAATTCTATAAAGCAGTGTTTAATATATAGTGAATAATTATTATCACAAGATAAAAGATAAATTCTCAAAAATTACTTGTAGTTGTCTATATTACTAGTAAGTATCATTTACATTAACAAACAATTAAACTAGTTATTTAAAAATTCAATTCAACTCCCTGAATATCCTATATGTTTTCTAGTAAAAATTGACAAACTGACCTAAAAAAATTGATATGAATGTTGAAAAATAGAGAGGAGCCAAAAATTTTAAAAGTTTAAGTATTAATGTAAAGTATAGAATTAAAAGGGTAGTATTGACATAAGGTTAGACCTTATTAAGATTAGTCAGTTAAACAGATGATGGTCTGGGAACTGCCTTATTTCTATTAAAATTATCAATTTACAGTTAAGAAAAGTTCCGTGGGGGAACTGACCCTTGTGCAGAAGGACAACAGAACAAAAGGAGAAATGCAAGCAGTAAAATCACCCTCTAATGTTACTCACATCCCACATAATAACTATAATGCTGATAAATCAAAGTGGGAAATATAAAATCATAGTTTTATAATAAAACTTAGAATTTCTGTAAACTATAATTTAGAAAATTAATTGCTCTTCTTTTGTGACTTGGAGGTATATAATAAACCCTGAAAGGAGACACAGAATTTTAGATAAAATATGATAATAGGTAACAAGCTGATTCACTTAAATTAAAAACTATCACTCATTATAATTCACCAAATCAGAGGGAAGCCTGAGCCAGCGGAGGGGGAGTAAATAATACATGTGAGAGACAGAGGACGTACACAGAGTCCTCCCCCAAAACGCATACACTTCAGCAGGCTGCCATAATAATAAATTTCTGGAAGCACATGGACACTGCTGTGAGCACCTCTTACAATTGTTGAGGCCAAAGGTAACTTGTATTACTCTCATCATGTCTCAATATATTTTGTATTAAAATATTTATAGAAGGCTTTCTTTTCCTAATGTTTACTTTTTAAAGCAGAATTTATGTTCAGAATTCACACACAACTCACACTTATCAAGAATAGGAACAGTAAAAACCATAATTAATGTAACAGACAAAAAATATTTCTTCAAGTCAATAAATACATTCACAGAGCTTAAGAATTACTAGCCACTAGGTGAATATAAATTAAAACACTTCTACTTCAGTGACTAAAATTTAATAGTTGTGACATCCCAAAGCAAGTAAAATATGGATCAACTTAATAGTTTCATTCTTTCCTGGTAGCAATGTTAATAGTACCGCTAATTTTGTATACTGCCAGTTTGTGCTAAAATTAAAAATGTATTAGTTCCATAGTCTAGCTATTTTATTCTTAGAATGTTAATACCATTTACACCCAGACTGAAAACATATATCCACCAAGAGATTTAAACATAAATGTACATAGCCTGGTCCACAAGAAAAAGAAAAATACCTAAAAATAATACTATCACTACATCAAGAGGAAACATAAATTAAATTGTTACATATTCATAAAATGGTACTTGGTGAAACAAAAACATTCTTAGTGATATACTTTATTATTTGTACAAATTTTCAAGACATTATTCTAAGTGACAGAGCCAGACACAGAATCTATATATCACAAAAATTTATATAATACCCAAGAAAGATAGGATAGAAAAAGTAGTAGGAAAGAGATGAGCAGATATCCACTTGGAATTGGAATTGAATTAAAAGAAACACTAAAAATTGTTATTGGATTATGGAAATGTTTTACATCTTTACTGGATTAGTTGTTACACAAATGTAAGAGTTTATGAAAATTTATCTAATCATACACTTCAGACCTCTAATTTTAAGATATAAGTTTCATCTCAATAAAACAATTCTGGCATAGTATGGAAAGGTTTTGAGTACAGATTAAGTTCATTTGCAGAAAAACACAATTGCACTAGATTCTTTCATACATATTTTATACACATGTTCAAACTCACTCAAAGTTTTACAATTTGCACACTGTCCAAAGAAAGTAATTACAAATGAGAACAAGAGATGAAAATACGATAAAGACAATTTTGGGATATGGTGGAAAAAGTAATATAAAATTTTTATACTTAAATTTATCATAGCAAACATTTCCATTTTAGTTTTCTGTATGTTCAATCAAATCTATAAGTAATGTTCTAACATGCAGAGAACTATAAGTGAACAGCATTTATATCTTTAATTTTACATGTACTTGCCAGTCTTTGTATTTAATATGTAACTATTAAAATCAATAAGAAAGCACAAAAAATTCTTATTGTATCTCCAAAACATCTTAAAGAATTCACTATGTTGTTGATTTGCAAATCAAAGACATCATGTTTACATTCTCTATTTTAGCAAAATGCGCATAGTTTGTATTTTATTCACAAATATTAATGAAGAGAGATTAGGAATCAAACCTGTTTTCTCTTAAATCCTGGCTACCATATTTGTATCAAAAATCTCATTTTGTGAAGGCAGTATTCCATAAACACATTTAACAGTGATGCATAATCATGTGTTTGCTTTTAGCTTGAACTAAAACTATTTAAATTTGACAATACCAATACTTTTTACCTCTGGAAAATTATAAGGCAGTGTTGTGTGTTTTTCTGCTTGATGCATTTCTGAATCTTACCCTGGAATCTTGTACTCTACAAAAAATATCACACATTTCTCTGGTCCCAATGCTACGTGTCAGTTTCAATGCTGACAGGAAGGCAAGGAATCCCCACCAAGACTATTAGAAATTCTCATTTCACATTTTGAACTTAAGAAAGTAGTAGCTGAAAAGACAGCAAGATACTATCCTCAAATCTGTTTCATATTCCATTGGATGACTGCATTATTCTCACTCTACTTAGAAGAAGACAATGAGACAACTACAACTACTTTGACAAATTGTGACATTACGTGCTGTAAATTCAAAAACATGTAGGGCCACAAAGGTCAGATAAATGTGTAAGGAATCAGCAGGTAAATATGGAGTGGTGTTCAAGACAGCAAACTGGAGAACTCTAGAAAGATATTAACCATGCAATCCAGTATAACACTTACTGAACATCCACAGAACATGCACATTTTCATGCAATACCATTGATTTGTAAATACTTAATGAAACAAATATTTTTGATGGATGTGAGTTAAATCGAGCTGACCTGCTGACCCAAAGGCACTGGCAGCATATTATTCACAGTCTGTGAAATAAAAATGCATTGAATTTACCTCACTTGGAGAACAGTATAAGAAAGGATTTCTATCATTTCTTCCTATATAAACAGCAACAAAAACAACAGTCACAGCAAATAGACCCCTAAGGAGTTAATCTGTAAAAAATGAGTAAGTCCTGTACTCAAATCTTCTAAATCCCAAGAGAGAATTCCTTTTTCCAAAACATCACCAAAGGGTTAGAATGTTCCAAAAATGGTGACCAAAAATACTCATTGTCAAGGAGCAAAGAAAACTCATGACAAACTTTATACACTTTGCCTTTAAGCTACTGCTTAAAGTTTCCCTGAGAGTCCACATGATTAGATGACTGGTTCCATGGCAGTGGTTTTGGGAGTTGCTGTGAACTTCCTGAGAGGTAAGCATTTGTGGGAAGATGAGGGTCAAATGCAGAACTTACCCTTCGCAAAGATTAAGGAGTATTTTTTTTTAATTAAGCCGTTTTTACATGGCCCTTGAGTTCTTTGTAGAGGCTTATTATAAAAGTACTAAGTCAGACACCTCACCTGCTCTATTTTCTGGTGCAAGATGTGTCCATTTGCTTCCAATACAATATAAGGACATCTACAGCTTTCTCCAAAGGTCAAATCACTCTGTTGATTTTGAACTTTGAATTTCGAAGAGCATGAGTGGAATAAACCTCTTTTCTTCATAAGTAAACTGTTTCAGGTGTTTTCTTATAATATTGAAAATTCTACTTTCTTATACCTCTGGACATAAAGAGCTATTGTTTTTCTGCTTATTTATCTGACTCTAAACTGTACAGTACAAAAATAAAAAATGTGAGCAAAGTTACAGTAAGTGATAAGGCATTATCTCCACTGAAGACGATTTACATTTTAAAATAGAATGCTAGAAAAACATAAAAACTTAACTAAACTGAGTTGTTTTTGCTTCTTTTGCTTATTTGTAACTATACATATGCTACTGGATTATAAAAGTTCTTCCTCAAGTACATATGCCAGTGTCACTAACCATATGGTGCATTATAGTTGTCCAGTTAATTCCACCTGCCTTTCTGTGGAATATGACAAACAAAGTTAAAAATTCATCAAATAGTCTGTCTTTTCAAATGCTTCCAACAGAATATGTTATAAAGTTAAAACAAATAATGAGATAATTGATTAATTCTTGTATCAGCAACCTTAGTTATATTCTCACCTGGATTTCTCCATTTATACAGACAAAGTCCAAAATAAATGAGTTGAAGATTTTCAGGTATTGCTCAAAAAGAGAAATATAAACTCATGTCTGACATATAATGCATTTTTTTGCTTTTTCATTCTATAAATGCATTATAAATACATATGTAGACAGGTTTGCATTATGTACTATTAGGGAAAAACAATACACCTAGCACAGTACAAGACTGAATACTAGGAATGATGTGGGGAAGGACACTCACTTACTTCTGAAAAGAATGATGAAACATGTCAATATCTGTGCTTTCAGCAATTTATTCACCTACAGAAGCCATAATTGCTGCATTAATTATTTTCAGAAACTGACAGTCTTGGCTGGATGAAAATATCCATCCACCAAGAATAAGCATTCTTTTCTTCTTCCAAGTGGATTGAAAGAAAACAAATCCAGTCTACCAAGGAGAAATGTGACTCAGGCCAACAGCAACCTCAAAGCAATCAGTTGTTTATAACAAAAAAACAAATATTGTCCATATGGAGGAGAAGTGATACTACTCTGTAGCTCTTTGGAATTCTCAAACGTAGGAATGATTGTACCTATTGAAACAGATTGAAAACTAGGTATGCAATATTCACTAAAAAGAAAATATCTCCTTCTGGGTCCAAATATACCATGTAATAGGAATGACTGAACTTCAGGCAGTTGAGATCGTGCATGACTCACATTAAGTCTATACATTACAACCATTTTATCATAGTCTTACTTTTTGTATGTCCTGGAATAATTTACTTTAACTAACTGTTCAAGAGTACTATTACTTAGTTTCACCCTGTCCCCAGTATGTTATGACTTTTAAAGCGAGTAATACTTTCTGATAGAGTGATGAAGTGTATTTTATATATAGCATAGATTTAGTAAACGTGCCTAACTTCTCTAAATGTAACCATGAAATATCTGAAATCGAACTATCAATCATATTCTTTCTCTTTGATTCATCAACAGTTCAAATTGGCAATCAACCCTTTTCAATCCTGTTTCCTCAGTTTGATGTAAGCCACGCACTATCTGAATAACCACGAGCCAAATAGAAAATATATAGCAAGTAACTACAATTTGCCTAACACTTGGCTAGATACTGGGCAATGTATGCAGACAAAACGTTCCTCTTTGAAACTTACAAAATGTTTTTCTTTTTTAAGTAGCTTGGAATGGGGTGGTGATGACAGACAATGGCAGCAGCAGCAGTAGCAGCAGGAACAACAACAAAATAACAAACTCGACCTAAGAACAATTTGAAAAGGGCCATAGATTTATAACATGATATTTGCCAGTTACCAAAACAAATCAATGGACTACCTCACTATTCAGTGTTCTAGAAACCATTTGTTTATGTAATCTTGCCTTTGGTACTGGCTATAGCTTTACTATAGGAAATAAAGATTGGAAAGAAGACGTGTGAGCCCATTATCAGCCTCCCCAGGGAACAGAAGCAAGTAGATGTTCTTCTTAATAGTTTTCATGGATTAATATTTATTTATTTATTTTAACTCAAATCTTTATTGGTACATTATGAACACACATCCTCATCACATTCAACATTGAGAATTTGTACCAGAATATGACATGACTTGATTCTCATATTTTCCCTTCTCCTAACTGCCCTGCAACCACTCACTCCCTATATATATAAGATTTATTTCCTTTTTTAAAATTACTATCACATTTTCCCCTCATTATTTACCCCTACACCCTTTTTCCTTTTAAATATTTTCTATTTCACAGTATCAACTCTATGTACTAGAACTCATTTACATGTTTATTTTCTCATACCAGACACAAGATACGATATTTACACATCTGTGACCTATTTAATATTTAAATACAAAGGGATGAACTTTCTTTCCTCCATGGGATGCTACTGAAAATATCTCATGTATGATTTCATTGACTTTTTAAGAAAAATTTAAAGAAAATATACAACATAAGGATTCCAAAATAGTCTTGTCTTAAAAATAACGAATTAAAATTTCCATGTGTAAGGAGAAGGTGAGACTAAGCAGACTTTTCAAATATAAGCAGGTCTCTAATAAAAATAATTATGTGGCCAAAGAGAGGAAGAAGGTACTATAGCTCTACCCTGAATGGTCTTTTTTTTTAGCTTTTGGTCTCCTTCAGCTTTGCTGGAATGGAATGCTTTATATTCAGCTGCTGTTATTTTGTGGTAAAAAATCGATAACTTCCTAGAAAAATTGTTACTTCCACATACAGATGGTGCAATGCCCAAAATTTAGAAGACAGTTTATGTTATGTAAACACATATGTCAAATACTTCAAAAGTCTATATCATTATCTTTATATTATCAAAGGTGCATTCTTGCTTTATCTAATGACAGCACATTATCAATATTGATACATTATAGCTATTGGAGGTGAAATATGCTAAAATACTTGCTGTCCAATATGGTAAATATTAATGCTGGAAGATAAATATAATAGAATGTATAAATTCCTGACCTGAATATAATATTCTCTTTCTAGATCCCATATTTTTTGCTTATGAAGTCTTTTCTCCCTATGACAGATTCAAAATTCTCTTTTTAAAACAAATTTATATAGTTAGAGTGTACACTGTGATGACTTGATGTATACATGCTTTTTAGAACAGTGAAGTATCATTTTCTCTCAGAAGCTCTCCTTGATATGAATACTTGCTTTTGGCTAACCTCTCCTATATACAAATCACTTCTGGTATCTGTTTTTTGAGATGTTCATGACATGAATGCTTTCAAAGAACATTTCATTACATAAGCATTCTTTTCAAATCACTTACACACATCCCTTGTCCTATCCGATATATGATCAAAGAAAGGTATCTCCTAAGAGCCAATATGGATGCCATCCAGGCTGGGCTTTGTAGGAAGAGACCTAACCAAAGAGGTTAAGAGATAGGAAAAGATGAGACGAAAGCACCAGTAAGACTCCAGGACATCCTGTTTTAAGTTCATCAGCTAATGACCTTGCAGAAAGACTTGTACAGTCAAGGAAACTCGAAGCAAAATGTCATCCCTTTGATTTACTTCCTTTAAAAGATGAGAAAGTGGGCCGGAGATTTAGCTCAGTGGTTCCAGAACCTGTCTTGCAAACGCAAGGGCCCAGTGTGATCCCTGGGGACCACATACAGCAGTGCTGGGTGTGGTGACTCAAGCCCTCCAGCAATCAGTATCACATACCATAGTGCCAGGCATGGTGGTTCATGTCTGTAATCCCAGAACTTGGGAAGCAGAGGCAGATGGGTTACTGTGAATTTGAGGCTGAGTTTAGAACCAGCTGAACTACAAAGCAAGACCCTGTCTCAAAAAACTAATAGATATGATGAGAAATCAGAGGTCATGGAATTTAACTGATATTCATATGACTGTGTTTCCTTAAACAAGAATGTCTTCAAGTCTCTTTTCTGCATAGCAAAGTTACTGTAGCTCCCGTTCACTCTGCCAGCAAACACAGCAGCCCCCGACTTCTCAGTGTCCATTCCAGGTTCAAAACATTTAGGCCCGAGATAGTTCAGATCATTTGATACATGTGTTTGTATTAGTATCCTAGCAGAATGAGAGATAAGGATTCAGAATTGAATATGTTACTATTTCAGGAGCAACGTGTGAAGAGTAACATAGTAAGGAATACAGCAGAAATGATATTCTCATCTCAGCTCTCGTTTACCTCCTCAGGTCAACTCAGCTTAACTTCTGCCTGATCACAGAGATACACATCTCTTCCAATTAACCTATGAGCTCCTTGAAAACAAGACTCACATTTGTTTACATGTGCTGTGCCTTCCTGTATCTGTCACTGAAACTTCAAATGCTGTTTAGCTGGCCTACACATTAGTTGAACTGCATATAAACTACACACATGAAAACAACTATCAAAAGGAATAACAGTTTTAAAACAAGAGAGGAGAGATAACTGAATATTGTCACAGATTAGCAATTAAGTCAAAACATTCATATTCCATCTCTCCCTTTGGCTTTCACATCCCTAGGAAATATGTAGGTAGCACAGCAAGTGTAGCCTACATTTGTAACTTATCTCTAGGAGAAGTTTAAAGGCTTGTAAAAATAATAATAAAAAAGTGTTTATCATTTGATTCATTATCCTAATAAATAACAGTTTCAAGGACCTGTCATTGAATCACTCTGAAGAAATTCACACAGCTTTACTTTTTTTAATGTTCATATCTACACACACACTATAAACAAAGAGAAATTATTTTGACAAATTGAATTAAGCCCAGGGAACTCAGACTTCATTTAAATATACTTATATTTAAACTTTATACTTAATATATACTTTATGTAGGAAACAGATACTCTTACACTAGAATTGATATTTTATGTAAAGCAGAGAGTACCCTTTTTTATTTATAAATCAGATAACTCTACATATTTTTCTGAGAAAGCAAAATGCCCTTTCTCTTTAACCCTTAAAGATGAATCTTTATTACTAAAGTGTAGTTATTTTGAGGAGTAGAAACTTTTACATGATAATAACAAATAAAACTCCCTGATATCCAGGTAACAGTGAATCTTTATATATTTATTTTTATTTGTGTCGTTCATTAATAGAGATATGCACCATTTAAGTTTAACCTACCCTTTTATTTCACAGACAGAGTTCTTATCTCAGATGTATTTTCAATTCAGATGCAATTAGTAAACATAATCTATATGAATACCTAATGTGTGTACATGTTCATATGATAAGTTTATTTTGAAGAGCCAACTGGGATACTCATTACCATTTGGGGAAATTTCATGAAATTCTTTTCGCCTCAATAGTTCCATCTTTTTTACTGTGTAACATCTAAGACTAGAGGTGAGTGGATGAAAACATTTACATTCTTGGCTGCAGAATCTATAGTGAGATATTTAGCAGGAAAGATCATGACAATGAATTCCTCTCAACTGAGTTCCTGAAGAAGCAGAGACTAAGACAACTCTATACTTGTGCTAGCTGAGCTAGGAGTGGTCATGGGGGCTTTGGAAAAGAGAAAGGGGCTGAAGAAAACCATTAGAACAGATATTATTTAGCAAGGTACCCTCGAAATAGGTCAGAGATCTGTAAATTTCCTATCTTTCCCCTGGCATGAGGAAATGAAGACGTAAGTGGGTTCTAGGATATGTAGTTGATATTGTAAAATAGAAAATATTTAAAAGGAAAGAGGATGTAGGGGTAAATGAGAAGAAAAAGAATATGATAGTAATATGATAGTAAAAAGAAAGCAAAGCTTATGTATTTAGGGGGTGGAAGGTTCTGTCGTGGGTGGGGGAATCATGTCATAATTTGGTACAAACTCTCAATGTTGAATGCAATGATGATGTGTACTCCTAATGTATTAATACAGATTAGAATTAAAGGGGGAAAAAGAAAATCTCATCAAGTAGGTCAAGACTTAGTGTTTATTTTATAAAGGAACTTCAGAATCTGCTAAAAGTATTTCTGAAGAATGGAATCACAGGTCTGAACATTTATATTCACCAACAGAAGGGTTCTTTACTTCACTTCAAATATTTCCTTTAAGAGTACTCTGTATTCTCTGTAACAAGATTTTTTGTTTGTTTGTTTGTTTTGTTTTGTTTTGTTTTTTGAGACAGGGTCTGGCTTTGTAGTTCAGACTGGCCATAAGCTCAGCTTCAAACTCACATCACAGCAATCCTCCTGCCTCTGCCTCCCTAGTGCTGGGATTATAGGCATGAGCCACCACACCTGGCACTGTGTTATGTGGTGCTAATTGCTGCTGGGTGTGAGTCTCCACACCTAGTATAGTATGTGGTTACCGGGGGATTGAACCCAGGTCCTTGTGCATGCAAGACAGGCGCCAGAACCACTGAGCTAAATCTCTGGCCCTGTAACAAGACAATTTTTAAGTTTTTCTTCACCATTATTAAGTTGATTGGTGCACACTGGGAATGCACTGTGATCACACTCTTCACTGAGAATTTGTACCTGTGTGTATGATGTATCTCAACCCTCACATTTACAAGATACTTATTTTGATGTTCTGTTGTAAAGATATTTTCAGAATTTTGTGGAATATAAAAAAAAAGAAAGCACTCTGTCATTCTTCTGATATATACAGATAAGCACACAGATACATATCTGTGCTTGACTCCATGTATATGCACATATATGCATAGATTTATACATTGATTTATATGAATTTATGCTCATGCTTTCTGACATTTCTTTTGAAGCACAGAGGAGTGTCAAAAAGGTTTACTTAATGCCACAACTGAGGGCTCATGAACCTGCTTATAGTAGCAATGATATGGTTGTGCTCACATAGACCAACCAATGAAGAGCCTCCCACTAACCACTTACAACTCAAGACTAATTTCTGAAATTAAAAACAAAGATCAGTCACTAGTGAAGGCATCAGAGTCCAACAGGGAAATAAAGGATTATTACTAAATATCAAGCAGAAAAGTAAGAGACATGTTAATTTGATAATCCATTTGATGTCTGGCAAGGAAAAGCTGTAGAGTGCTCATCTTCAGGAATCAGCTCCTTATGAAGGAGAAGTGAAGGATGACCTCAAAGTCACATGTCACAGTGAGGTGTGCATTGGAGAAGGATCACCTAGTTTGGCCAGAGGAGGATGGACCAGGCTCAGGAGAGGCAGAAGCAAGGAATGTGAGAAGGGAGGAAAGCATAGGAACCTAGCAGAAAGACAGAGCCCAGATGTGGCAGTGGGAGAAGCATAGAAAGTAAGGGACAGGTTTAGGAGTATTAAAGGGGCATAATGAAAAACAGGTGACTCATGGAACTCTGTCCAAGAAAGTCAAATTCTCAGATGCTTCTCACTTTGGGCTCGAGCAGCTGAGTAGATCATAAAACCATAAATCAGGCACTCTAATCTATCTCTTTCCATGTCCAACCCAGTGTCCCATTTTCCTGACTTTTTGTTTTTAATCATTTTGAAAAAGGATCTCACTGTGCTGTGTAGATTGGCTTCAAGCTCTCTAGGCAACCCAGGCTGGCTTCAAACTTGCAGTGATCCTCCTATGTCCGCTTTCTACGTCCTGGAACCAGAAGCATGGCCTGCCATGCCTGGTTTGAGTAGTTTTTTCCCTTTAAAGCTGCTGATTTCATTTCTGTTTTCTGAGTATTTAAAAAAAAGAAAAAGTCAAGGAAATGCAGGCAGATTTCTTCTAATTATCCTAATTCACTTGATATTTGTATGGAGTAAAACGTTTACATTTATTTCCTTGTAATAGATTGACTTGTCTAGCCAGACAATAAAAGCAGCACCGGGACTCTGTATATTTCTCCCAGTATTATATTACAGAAACTGACAATAATAACAGTAATAATTATCCAATTTCAAGATGGAGAAGTACCTTTGACCTCTATTTGATCCCTGTGGTCTATCTAAGTCTGATTCAGCATTGATTTCTTTCCCAAGTAAGTTGCTATAATCATGTTATGCCTGATTTATCACAATATGTTTGCTGGCTAGTGATTTCTCATCTTACACTTGCTTTTTTCATTTTTTTCTTCCAATAAGAGACATATTGAAATGTTCTGTATTTTCAAAGCAAAGCAAATTCTCTAAGTGCTCTTGTATATTTGTTTTAGTGGGAAGTATAGAGTGATCCACAGTTTTTTAAAAAACATCTTAATTCCACTATGTATGTTAGCAGGACAGAAACCAAAGAAAATAAAAGAAACATTCCATAGAAAATCTAATTTACATTGCAAATACTCTGTAACAACAGGGAAATGAAATAGGCTCTGGAATCACTAGGTTTAGGCAGTGAATCTTCAATAAATAGTTCTGTGATTGGTGCAATGCACTTAATCTTTTTGAATTTTAGTGTTTTTATTTATAATTTATGTCTAGTTGAACCCATTTTACACTCACAAATTTTATACTGAATACTTCTAAGAAATATCTCAAACTTTTGGTAACAATAAAATAATTTAAAAATTAATAAAGATTTATTGTGCAGGAAGTGCAAACATATCACTTCAGATAGACTTTAAACTATATCAGAGGAGGAATTCATAAATTAAAATGTCTTTGAAAGTATATAGAATTAAAGTAATATAAAATTGAGGATCAGAGATATTAAGTAATATATGCAAGTTTACAAAATGAATTATTCCTGCAAGGAGTAAACTTACAACTTTTAAATCAAACTTTGTAATTCCTCATTGAAATGCTTAACATTTATAATGCAGTCAATAAAAAAGCAATTGAGAAAAATCAGATTATACTTACAAACAAAGGACCCCTAAAACTTCCTGTTTAAAATGATTTTGTCATTCATATTTCCTTCTACTTTTGGGGGATCTTTGCTTAGATTATTGTCACTTCTGGCCTCAGGCTAATAAAACAGCAAATATCTGAATCTTTTTCCACCAATATGATGAAGAATGAAAGAAGATAGCAAAGAATGCTGTGGATTATAAACCTTCTCCCACAAGAAGCAAGCCAGTTCTTGACATCTTTTATGGGTCAGAAAAACCTCATAAGGTCACTTTTATTCCAGAAAAGAATGGCAAAGTTAAATCACAGCAAGTTCCCAGAGAATATAGCACATTCCATTGAATGTAAATAATGAATTTGATAGCATTTTTAGCAGGTACAACAAAGAGAGAACATGGAAAATTTCAGTGTGTACATTAAGTATGTAAAGAATTTAGGGAGTATTCTGAGTCAGACTTGTAATTCTCAATTCCCTTATAAATTGTCCTAGAATCTCTACATGAAGCAAAACTTCACAGACAATAAGGTCTGTAGTTCCAAAATTTATGAGTCCACGTCTAAAATAGACTTACCTACACATGGCTGGCTGGTCTAATTCAGAAACTAATAAGATTGCAGAGTCACTCATTGATATTCTTAGTTGGAGATTTTGCAAATAAAATTTGTTTCTCTGGTTTCCAAAATCTATCCTAATGTGGTTGAAATGGGTGATTATTCCTCCATGGCAAAGCTTTCAAATGGTTAAACTGAGTAACATGGCCCTGTGTGGCTGGCACAACAGCTTTCTAGTTTATCAATGTCTTTACAGTTCTGTTTTCCTCCATCTGAGTTGTGTTACTGATTCAATATGTCTTATCAGAAGCAGCTCATTCTGTTCCAGAAAGTATTCATCCCTTCTTTGGACTGAAAGCTTACATTTATTTCTCAGCTTTCTTCACAAGATGCACCCTTCTCCAGTGGATTGTGAGGGGGAGTAAAATGAACCACTTCTAGACATTTCAATAAAGATCTCCAAAGTTTTCTCTGCCTAAGATGACATGAAAAGCTATTCTGTACAATTATATAAGTAAAATTTAAGGCAACAACAATAACAAAAACCTACCTCAATTGTATTAAGGTACTGAAACACTAGTGTATATGTTACAACATTATTTACTCTCATATATATATATATGCCATGCATAGACATAGTGGTGGCCAGAAAAGTTTGTGCTAAGGAGAACAAAAAAAAAAGAGAACAATTAGGTGACTGATATATTCATTTTGTAGCACAAATATATATTAATACTTGTTGTTAAAACAATATCATTATGGTCACAATAAAATATATAAGCAGATTCTTAGATATTTACATCGTCAGTTTTCAGACAGCAAATCACTACAACTTTGTTTGTCTGGGGCACAGAGGAAGAATGAAGGAACTCTAGAGAGACCATCAATCAATCAATCAATAAAAGAAGCAGTGTAGATATGTGGGAATACACATGTGGGTGATTTGGGAAACAGGAAAATCAGTCTGGCTCCATTTCAGAAGAGATGGAATAGCAAATGCACAAGTTTAGAGACATGAAAATGATGGTATAAGAGAGCTGAAAAAAGTCTGGGGACAAAGAGTCAGTGTGTACTTGGGGAATAAGAATGAAATGAATGACCGCATTTTGGGGAAACTGGTCTAATAGCTCCAACTATCAAATGAGAAGGCATAAAATAGAGCAGACAGAAAGGCACTGCTGTCATGCATTTGGGAGAAAGCAATAGCTATCATATGCTGAATGCTTTATAAGTCCTGGGACCAAAATACATCATTTTTCTATACATTATTTCAATTAATAAAAGTAGTGCAATAAAATATTCATTTTGCATACAAGAAAACTTCAAAATGCTAATAAGAGGTAGCCAAACTTACATATGCAGAATGATGAAGCTTTGAACTTGAACTCAGGTAAATCTTCCCTAAAAGTTTCTACTAACTTCTCTATTATGCTGTACACTGCATCTTATAGACATGTTAGAGAAAAGTTTAGCACCAGAATTCACCATAAATTCAACTCTATTGAGGCACTATTAATGCAAAGCACTCAAGAAAAAACAAAGATTGTTGTCAATAACTAAAACATTCAGAGTCCAATGGCAGGAACTTTCAGTCAGTCAGTTGAGATAGATAGACCATCACAATAATACTGGGTCCACTTCCATAAAAAGGTACTGTGATAATAAGTTTTAGAAAGGACCCCTAATGAAGTAGCCTACTCATGATTTCTCTTTTCATGAAGTACTCATACATGTCACATTCAGGCCAGCCTGAGACTATAATTAAAAGAAAGAACATAGGAAAATTCAAACCTCCTTGTGTCTGACTGGCAAGTAGTAAGACTGGCAACTTCTGTCTTTCCCTTTTCATAACACTAACTTCTGGAACTGCGAAGCTACCATATGATTTGGCCCACAGAGAACACATAGAAAGCAGACACCTTCAGACAGCAAGGTGATGGAGGGATGCCCAGGTTTCTTAGAATCTCAGTTACTCCTTCTTAAGAATTGATAGCATGGACTAACCACAACTACCTGGAAAGCCTGATGTAAGATCAATACACAAAATCACCAATCCTTGGCAACCTAGAATGATGAGACATAAAGTGCAGATGGTTTAAGCCTTTAAATTGTGAGGAATTTTATTGAATCAGAAGACTGAAAAACAGATACTCTAAGACTAGGGTACCAGAAAAGGATAAGAAGAATTTCCTTATTCCACTGAACCAATGTGGCCAAAATAACAATCCTGAAAAATTATCAAGTACACTATTTTCAGTCCTATGGTTGCAACAGAAGATCACTCTTGTGTTGTGTGTTACTCTGTGAATTCAGATACAAGAAAAACATATCACACAGCACTTGAATCAAGAATAACACATGCCAATTATGGTAACATGAATTGGCTTCTAATCCAATGCATTAAGCCCATAAAGAGGGTTAAACAATTGTTCCCCCAAATCCACACTATAAAAAAAAAGCCACTGATTTATGCATCTCATCTACTCTAATTATCATCATAGTTAGAAATGGCATCCCTTCATGGATCATGAAATAGTCTGTTCAGACAGCTGCCCAGTTAGTTCAGCTTCCAATCACCCACTATCTGAATTTGTCCAGAGTAGTATTTATTATTAGCCCATTATTTCAAGGATACCTGGCTTAAAAATGTAACTGGTCATCAGAAGGCAGTAATACATTGAGCTCTCATTTCTTTGACCTAAATAAAGAGACTTGATAAGGGCAGAGGGCTTCAGTTGAGTGTACTGTGAACCATCCATGAGACACAACTTAGTCATATTACAGGTGTGGCAATTCTTTCTATAGTGTTAACAGGCAAGGAATGGCTAGAGAGAACATTTGATAAAAATACAATGGAGAAGTGTCTGACTTGATGCTTCTCGATGAAGAAGTTATATAAACTCTGGGTGATAGTCTCAGAAAGGAATCCCATTTCCTGCACTACACGTAGTTTGATGAGCGAAGTATTTCTATACATACTGTATCAAGCTTTGCATAATCATAATATTTGGAATGTCTGTAGTGCTCTCCCCTTAAAAGTACTTTAACAAACATTAGCTGTAATTGTAAAATGCTTTCGGATCCTTAGGGATGAAAAGTATTGTATAAATGTGCCATGTAGCCAGGATTTTACTTCTGTACATTACTGCATAAATTATCAGAAAATGAGTAAATGGATTTCAGCTTCATGCACGTGAATGTTAATTGCGAGGAAAAAAAAAAAAAACTCCTTTCTCCAGTATGAAGATGACAATTATATCACAGTCTATTTGCTTTAGCAGGTATTCACTCTTTGTTAATCTTGACAGTTGATAACCTCAGGTGAGCTCCGTGTCTGGAAGTCTTTGTGAGTATCTTGACATGGGGTTTAGTGTCAATTCCAATGTTCAGTCTGCTGTGAAGACATTCTACAGTATCTCCAGCCTTGCTATATATCACACGCGAACACACATCTAGATTCTACTGAAGCAGAGAATCTAATCCGAGCGGTTATCACTTCACTGAGCAACCATAATGCTGAGCAAGTTTGTTATTGTTTGGTGATAGATTTCAATAAAGAAATTTAAAATACTATGTAAACAATTTTTCAAAATAGGAAATTCTACATTTTTATTGACAGACAAGTTATTAACACTTTTTCGCTTAATGACATATGCAGTACAAGTTATTAGCTCCTGAAGTTTAATTCTCATTCCATGAAATGTAATTATTACATCACAACACTCCCTATTTTGGTTTCTTTCACTTTCCACAGGAATATGAATAAATGAAATGAACAAAAGTTGTGGCTATTTTAAGGTAATTTATCCTCTGAAGTACTATCAATGCTATAGTCCTTTTATTCTAGTGTCTAAAACACCACCAGAATTAATCCTTCTAAAATATTTCTTCATTGCATTCTTTATGTTAATAGTGAACAGTCTTGGTTCTCTGGCCAGTACGGATCTTATAAAATTCTCATGCCTCCATCACAGCCCATGAAGTGATGCTTCTTTTGTAACAGGAATAAAAACCCTCTCAATGTAGAAGGTTTATTGCTGAAATATTTCTTTGTATGGTCTGGATCTCACTGTGATCTCCCTGACCTGAGATTCTGCTTCGCTTTTGAGGCTTTCCAATGAATAGGGGAGGCAGATCTGGTGTGAGACAACACGTGAAAATGACAGCTATTCGAAGGGAATGGTAGCTAAGAAAGATTACTGTCATCTGTAGGACTGCCTTTTAGATTTTCTAGTTGCTAATTATAAACAGGCCATAAACAGAGAATTTTTACAACAATGACAACTCGTATGTCTGGAATATCATGGCACTGCACAAAACATTTCTTTGGACAAAATTTCATCCAGATTTAAAATGATCCACATGGCTTTCCATCCTTCCATGCTGTTTACTTTGATGTACAAGGACTCCACCTTTGCTACAGCTTTGATACTCTTCCTTTGCTTGAGATTTTTTTTTTTTTTTTTTTTTTTTTCTGACTGCCTTTGCTGGCTCTGCCTGAACCTGGAGATTCACAACCTTGAAATTCATTTTCTTGGGCTGCACTCCCGCAGGCTCTTCTCAAGCAGGTGATGGGTCCCCCACAGCTGCCACTTTTGTTTAGGCAAGTAGTGCTTTGTGCTTGAGCTATTATGAGAGTCTTCAAACCATTTGCTTTGTCTCTAGTTTCCCTGTACTTTAATGTAACCTTCCCACAAGTGACAGATTAATCTTTCCTATAGTGGCTTTCATTGTATCACTATCTTGCTCAAAAGCCTTTAATTGCTTCACATTTCATAGAGGAAGAGGTTTAAAATCTCACATTAATAAATTGTAGTCCATCACAAGGGCTTACCAGGGCCCAATCACTCTACTAAGCACTTTACATCCATTATCTCATTTAATTATCGCGTTGAGGTAGATATTATTATCCTTCTTCTATGGATGAAGAAACTGAGGCTAATCTTTCATTGACCTCATTTTATATAATAAAAAAAATAATCCTACAATGACCTGAAATAATATATTAAGAACAGATACTAGGATGGGGGCACATTCTCAAGTCCTATTCTACCTCTGAAAATTACTCGCTAAGTGTTAGACTCACTTGAGGTGTTTAATTCTCTTCCACATCACAAAGAGAATGAGAATATCATGCCCTTCTTTTCAAGATTATTTAGTATAAAATGAAAGGTTTTAAGTGTGGGATTCTAGCAACATAAGTTGATCCTATTTGTTTAGCAAAAGAAAATTTCGCACCCCTTAATAAAATTAAATGTCTAAGAAAAATACACACATGTTGGTGTAACCAGAGACTTTCTATGGACACAGTTAAAGGGCTTTTCATTTGGCACTGAGGTCTTCCCTTATTTACTCACATAATACACCCATACCTACAGACACACATTTACTAAATGCTTTGACTACTTGAGATTCAGCATTAATAGAAGAGGCAGAAAGCAAGGATGACTTTCAGTTTTCTGTCATAAGAATTACAGGGAGAAGGATGGACTTATAGTAAAGACAAAATGAGCTCAGGTTTGGACATATCAGGATTATTAAAGAGGCAAACTGATATGAAGTTCCGTAGTTAAGAAGAGTAAGCTTGGGATGAGGCAGAAATATCATCTTTATAGCTCTAATTTTATTTATTTATTTATTTTTAAATCTTTATTGGTACATTAAATATATACATCATGATTGCACTCCATAATGGGGATTTGTACCAGTATAAGACACAACTTAATTCTCATTTTTCCCCATAACCCTACCCACCCTACCACCCCCCCATATACATAAAATTTGTTTCCTTACTTTAATGTTACAATCTCAACATTGTCCCCTTACACCCTATTTTACATTGAGCATTTTCTATTTCACAATATATAACATACAATGCTAGGACTCATTTACATCTTTATTTTCTCATACCAGAGAAAAGATGCGATATGTACCTCTCTGTGACCTATTTATTTCACTTATGAGGATATCCTCAAGGTATGTCCATTTAAGTAGAAATGATTCAAAATTATCATTTTTTATGGCAGAGTAATACTCCATTCTGTAGAAGAACCACAGCTTTTTTATCCAGTCTCCAGTGGATGGATATTTGGGTTGTTTCCAAGATGTAGCAATCACAAATTGGGCTGCTATAAACATGGGTGCACATAGGTCACTGTGATATGAATCTTTTAATTCTTGTGTGTATATACCTAGCAGGGCAATGGCCGGGTCAAATGGGACCGTCAATCCTAGCTTTTTGAGGATTCTCCAAACTGATCTCCACAGGGGTTGTAGGAGTCTACAGTCCCACCAACAGTGGAGAAGGGTTCCTTCTTCTCCGCAGCCTCGCCAACATTTGCCATTGGCTGATTCTGAAATGGCAGCCATTCTATGTGGAGTGAGATGAAATCTCAATGTTGTTTTCATCTGCATCTCTC
>PVIR01003802.1:57364-85122 GCA_004026965.1 Petromus typicus | reverse complement strand
TGGTGTGGCTATCCACTATCATAAGTCACATTTTTTAAAAAAGTATATTTTTAACACCAAGGTATAAAAACAGATGTTCATGCATAGTTAGTTCACAGTACTGTATGTCAAAGTGTATCTTGTATATTTTAAAATATTTTCTCTGGAAAATTATTGTTGGCAAATCTATTTGAGATTTTTAAGTAACAAAGCTTAGTTTTAGATCTAAAAATTTCATATGCCAAAATATATAGTATTTTAAATATTTAATGCATTCACTCTTTAGGCAGCACACTTTTATGTTTTAGTAAGTCAGTTTCAATGCTAATTGTATTGGCTATAGAAAGGACATATTTAAGTTGTAAAGTGTTAGTTTGTCTCACACCTTTCAGAAATGTCACAATAAATAGCATCTCTCAACACCTTAAGACACAGCAGCTCCAGAACCAAGCCACACAAAACCTGGACATAGAGATTTCTGATTAGTACTGAACATGATGCTAAAAATAAAATGTACTCCTTTTACCTTCCTACACCATTTAGTCCTGTTCTTGTTTGTTTTTTCTAATTTGTGCATAGCCAGTGGTCTCATGCATTTTCAGACAGTGCCTGAAACAATTCTTTTGAAAAAAATGCTGCGTAGCCAAAGTGCTGTTCGAAATGCATCATTCTTCTGGGCTTGAGTTCGCTCATGTAGTGCTGTGTTTAGGAGATAACCTTCGGCATCTCTGTCTACTAATATTGAGTATTGAAATCAATTCAATCATTTCATGTGTGTAATGATCCATACTTCAATGGAGACACAGAGCAAAAGGTAATAGAAATGTAAGTTGAATGATATTGATGAAAACCTTTTGTAATAATTTGGGATATTTGTACATAGTCTTAACATTACAATTATTATTATTAAATGCTACAGGTGAAATTTTCCTTTCTTTATAATTTGTTGGTACTAACACAAAAATTAGGTACTGAGATTAAATTTTATGCCTCTATATTTGAAATATACAAAAATACTTAAATGATGAGTTACAAGAGTGAATTAGTAGAAATGGCATGTTTAAGGCAACATATAACATTAAAGAAAAGGAAATACAAAAGTATATCTTATATATCAATGTCCAAGATTGCAAAAAGACACATTGTTCTCCACTTCTGAAAAAAATCCTGAAAGCTGCAATCAATTTTAGGAAAAAAAAAAAGTGCTTCAAAACTTAGATAATATTTCTTTAGTTTTTTTTTTAAATAAAACTATGGTCATTAATCCCATGATTAAGAGCACTGATTGGCAAATGATTGTGTTTCAAATTCCAATTTGTAATATAGATATTAGGATATTAATAAGTTTGTGGGTTTTTTAATTTAAAAAACATTTATTAGCTTGTCCATAAGCTCCCCACTTTACAAAAATTTATTTAATATTTAGCTTGAATATTGTTCACTAGTAGAATAACTAATTGAATATTTGATTTTCAAAATCAAATTGAATAACTAATACTTTTAATAGAAGTTTTCTTTAGTACCATTGTAACATTGAAACAGACTCTGGGGAATAGGGGACATCCACAAGACCTCTCTCTCTTCTCCTGGGTTCAGAAATTTTTTTAAAAATTAGTATCAGTAAAGAATGAGGAAATCAGAAAGGAAAATATGTGACACAAAGGCTTATTAATGATGTTAGGGATGTAAAGGAAATCTCATTTGCCACAGAGAAGGCAGAACTTGATTGAGTTTCTCAAAGGTCAGGAGACCACAAGACTCACTTTTATAGGAGAAAACTATTCTTTAAAAATAACTATCACTGATTAGTGTGATTTAGGCCAAGTGAGAGTTGAGCAGAGGGCCAGTAAAAGTATATATAGTTTTGAAATTTGAAGAACAAACCAAAGAAAGTCATCAGGTGAGCCTTGAGAAAACCTCAAATGTATTCTGAAAGAGGTTTAAGCTGTTAATAATTTTTAAAAAAGAAGATAAAATGTGCCTAACAATGCAGAGAAAAATTATATGCATAGAACTTGGAGAGCAAGGAAAAGACGCTCAGTGGTTAAATTTGAGATGAACACTGTGAATGTAAAACATGATGTTGCATAAAATCTTGGTCTAGGTAGTCTGACTTATGGAAACTGATATAGAGTTGAAGATAGTCTTCAGGAAATGGCTGATAAATGTGAACAAGTGGAGATGCAGAAATGGACATGTTGGTGAGATAAAAAGAGGGAGAAAAGTACATGTCACATATAGAGAAACAAACAAAATGATAACTTGTATTTATGTAGGTAATTCATCAAGAAATGTAATTAAAACAGTATTTTCTTTTAAACATGTTAGCTTAACTTGTCTACTGTTGAAACATCGGTGTGATTGGCATGATTATTTCAGCATAAGTTCATTATTAGATGTAATATGTAAGTAATAGATTTATTAAAAGACTCATCCTGCATGTATACTTGCTTTGTTCCTATCTAATGGTACAACATTTCTTTGTTTGTATTCATCAGGTCATTGTTACTGAAAAAATACTCATGACATATAAAATTTAAAGGAGATGTTATTTGGCTCAGGATTTCAGAGGTTTCAGTCCATAGTGGGCTGGTTCCAAAGCAGAGATCTCGTGGTGGAGGAGAAAATGATAATGGGAAAGAAGAGGTGCTCACTTCATGGCATTCCGAATCAGAGAACAGGCAAAGAAACAAAGAAGAAAATATCAAGGCAAGAGTAGCCATTCTAAGTCACATTCCCCAGTGACTCCCCTCCTCCGAATAGGCGACACCCATTGACAGCACATTCAGCTTGGAACACATCAAGGGATCAATCTACTGATGAATTTAATGCTCTTGAGGCCCAATCATTTTCCAAAAGTCCGATTTATGAACACAGAAACATGGTGGAATAAAGACAGAGCAGGGCAAACCGCTTAGTTTATGGCTGAAGGAAAGCAGTGAAAGGGAACAACACTAGCAAGGAAGGAATGAGGGACCTTATACATACTCGAGGTCACACTTCCGTTACCCTGACAGGCCCAGGCAGAAGGGCACCTGGCCACTATCTTGGGGTTTTCTTAATGCAGTGAAGTAGCATCATGGCCAACTCAGATTTACTACAACTTACCATCTAGTACTTTTCATTTCCCTGGTTGGAGTGTATTAGGTTTAAAAAATACCTCGAATGAAGGTTGTGAGAATCTTCCAATGGAAAATGATTACAGTGTGTTGCCATTCACTTTATTCACCAATCTTGGACTGATTTTTACTTCTTTCCCTAAGTCCAAGTCACCATAAAAGGCCAATGCTATAAATCAGTTCAAGACATCAAAGAAACTACCACAGCACAATTAAAGACACACAGCAGGATTTTCAGAACTACTTAAGAAAATAGGAAGAATGACGGGATAAATGTGTTCAAAGCAAAGAAAATTTTTTAGAAGGATTCATGGCAAAGTGTCTTTTGTTAGTACAGCATTCATACTGGTGACATTTTTGTATGCAGAATTATGGAACTCCAAATTCATTTTCTCCTTTCAAATGTATAAAATATAAGCTTTGTAATAACTTGAAGTCTTAAAGAATATTCATAATATTTCAAGATGTTATGATACTATGAGATAACTTTAGTAAACAGTAAATTATGTGTTATTAGGCATTAACTGAAACTTCATGTTATTTAATGGATTGTACCTAAAATAAAACAGTCTTCTCTGTGTAATAAAGTCAAGTTTTTGGCTTCTGTAATGACTTCTCAATTGTCTCTTTACTAAAGTTATTTTCAGAAAATATGTCAGATTTCCATTTATGAAAATGTATTTCAATGGGTTTAGTTGATTTTAGTTTATTAAGCTGCTGTGTGTTGTAATTTGAAGAGTTTAACTCTAGCCCAAAAACAATTTGAGAGAAATTAGTCAGGAGAAAATTCAATGAAGTAGAAAAACAAGCAGAAAAATTTTCAATCATGGACAAACACATTTTCATTGAATAAAGTCATTACATTATAATGAACCATTTTAATTTTCTTCGATAGTATTTTCAGAGAATATTTAAAATCATATAAAGTTCCAGGCTCCATTTTCACATGTTAACACATAAATTCCTCCCAAACTTCTGCAAAAATTTCATTTAGTTGCATTCATTTGGATAATTTTCATTCTCCTTTTTTCCACCTCTTTTGTATACTCTATTCATTTCAGGACTAATAATCCAGGGTCTTTTTCATTACACATGAGTACTCGTGAATCTATTATACCTACAGGCTATATATTCAGACATCATTTCTATAACTGGTAAATCTATTGTACTTGTAGGTGTATTTATAGTACCCACATACAATAGACAGCATTTACTTAGAGTGTACCTCTGGCTAAGTTTTGACAGTGACATGTTCTGAAACAATGACAAAGAAAGAAAATTAATGTTAGCTCACTTCTAAAAAATGTTGTACCATTTCAACTCCTTCCACTCCACCTTCATTTTTCTCTACCCACATAGACACCACTGATTTGCTTCCAGTCATATCATAATAGTTTTCACCTCAAGCATATATATAAATGCAGTCATATGATGTTCACTGACCTGCTCCTCTGCTTTATTTAAGGCTTTTTTTTTTTTTATCAGCTCTGTGACACTGCCACCTGCCTGGCAAGCCCAAGGTCATGAGTTCAGTTCCATAAGTATAAAACAAAACAAAGCAAAGTAAACAAAGAAAAGAAGAAGAAAAATGAATTTCACAAATCAAAATCTGGGTTAGGCAAGACCTAAACCAAAACAATCAACTGTCCAGATATAACTGATGAATACTGAGATCATGATGGTGTGTCACCACTGTCCAGGATGGCTTCTGCTTTTCTTGGTGTCTTTGGGTTTCAAATAAATTTCAGGATTTTTTTCTCTACCTCTAGGAAGGATACTGTTGATATTTTGATCAGGATTACATTAAATCTGTATAATTATTTCCTTATATTGGTTGATTTCACTATAATAGTTTTTCTTACACAAGAACAAGGGATATCTTTTCATTTTCTAATATTATGTTTTATGTTATTTTTCAAATACTGTAGTTTTCAATGTAAAGATATTTTTCTTTCTTAGGTTGATTCCTAAATACCTCATTTTTATGGTATTATGCAAAATGCAATTTTCTTAATCTCTTTCTCAGTGAATTTGATGCATGGGCACAGGAATACTATTGATTTTTTTCTATTTTGGAAAGCTTTATTTATTTATAAAATTTTAGTTATCTACATAATTTAAAATTCAAAGATAAGTAAGAAAGATTTTTTTACTTTTTTCTTTTTTTAATTGTGAAATAGATATATTTATATACACACCATGATCACCCTCAACATTAACAATATGTACCAATGTATGACATGAATTAAATCCTCATTTTTTCCCCATTTCCCTACCTACTCTATAACCTCCCACCCTCTATATACAGAAGCCTTGTTTCCTTTTTTTTTAACCATCAAAATTTTTTTCTTGAGTGTTCACTTTCTATCTCCTTATGCTACTGAATCTGGTTATTAAATTTAGGAGGGTTTTGGTGGAGTTTTTGGGATCTTCTATGGAGCGCATTATGTCATCCACAAGTAATAATAATTTAACTTCTTCATTTCTTATGGTTGTTACTTTCTTTCTCTGATCTAATTACTCTACTCAATGTTTCCAGAGATACATTTAACAGCAGTGTCTTGTTCCTGATTTTAGAGTGAAAGCTTTTAGATTTTGTCCAGTTAGTGTGATACTGGCTGTTTGTCATAGATGGCTTATATCAGCAAAAGACCATCTTGTAGGTCAAGACAATTTCTTGTAGGATTTTTATCATGAACAGCAATTGGACTTTGTCAAATACGTTTTCTACATCTGTTGAGATAACCATATGTTTTTGTCCCCATTTGCTCTGTTAATAGTATGTGTAACCTTTGGTGATTTGTTAGTATTTTTTAACTACATCTTCAATTTCACTGACTCACATTGATTTGATTAGAATCTTTATATCTTCTTATTCAGGTAATTCATATATATCTAGAAGTCTCTCTGCTTATTCTATACTTTCTATCTTCTTAGCATCAGTTTCTCAAAGCAGGTGTTAATAATCTTCTACATTTCTTCACTGTTTGCTGTGAATTCACCATTTTCTTTCCTAATTCCATGTACCGAGTCTTTTCTTTCCTTTTTTCATATATTTATCTAAGTGTTTGTCAATTTTATTTAATATTTTAAAGAAACATCTCTAATTCATTGGTTCTTTGTGTTGTTTTCTTAGTCTCATAGATGCAGAAAAATTTTTAACAGAAAACACATCAATTCAGATATGTAAATGGTGCCAAAAAAGAAAACTCATTGTATGAGGGCCAGGGTTGTACTCAGTGCTACTGGCATGTGCCTTGCAAACTCAAGATTATGAGTTTGATACTCAATATCATCAAAAAATATATAAACGAAAATTAAGAAATTGAAAGGATATTCTAAACTATATTTCAAATGTAAATGATCCAAATCCAGAACAGTGAAAATGCATTTGGAAAGATGTGAAACTATAGACATCTTGATTCAATGCTGATAAGAATGAAAATAGTATGGACAGTGCAATATTTGGCTTAACTATGTCATACAGAACAGTGTCTTACAGTGTCTTCTATAAAATCTAACAAATATACTTCGTGTTTAAGTAAAGTTGTTGAAAACTTTTGTCCACACAAAATCTCTACAGAATCTTTGAAAATTGTCAAAAAATAAAGGCAAATGAATTTTTCATATAACGCATGTGAAGGAGAAAATTATTTAGCCTCTTTGGTAATCAGCTTGGCAGATATAAGTGGTCTATGCTTTTTGATAAATCATTTAAAATTTTAAATATTAGATTAGCTCTAATGATTAGTAGATCTTTTCATACCTCATAGATTATACATTTTTACAGTACTAGGGATTGAACTCAAGATCTTGTGCTTGGAGGGAGGCACATGACGCTGAGCTATATTCCTGGCGCTCAAAATAAATTTTTGAATTGTTGCACCTAGCAAATGCTTGTCTTTGTAACTAGTTATTTAGAAATATTACCCAATTTTAACAAATATACTTCACTTCCTTGTGTTCTTATGACATATTTCAACATCATCTGTCTTCTAAACAATATATGGTTCTAAATAATTGTTCATTTCCTTCCATTATATTCTAAAAATCATTTTAGTGTTAATATCACTGCATAGTAGAGAAATATTTGTTCTATTTGTTAACTGGAAAAAGTTTGCAAAGAGTATATTTAATACTTTAGTGTTTCCTAGATTAAAAAAATCAATATCTTGGTTAAAATACATGTTTCAAAATTCACAAAAATTTGTAACACTGTACCATCACTCATGATCCCAAACACTGTATCATCAAAGTTTTGAGTAGATATTCCCCAAATTTGCACAAACATGCATAAACTTATATGAGACAAACATATCCATGGTCCTCTGTAAATAAGTGAAGTGACTAATATGAAAATGAGAGGAAAATTTGTAATCACTTAAGTGCAAAAAGTATATAACCTATATTTTTATTTCCACAGGCTGTCTTGGAAATTTTTACTTATTTCATCATCAAAAAGAAAACTATTAGAGAGGACATTTATGGAACTTTATCTAACCATGTATCCAGCATTTACCCATAGTTTCATATTATTATAACTAGTATTACTAAATCATCAAATATTTTAATTATCAATTCCAATTTAAGATCAATATTTCTGAAAAGGATGAAGAAAATTACTTCAAAGAGTATCATGTTCATACACTTTTTGTTGTATATATATGTAACTCTCTAAAAAAGAATCTATAATAATTCTTTATAAAGAAAAAAAGCATATTAATTCAGAGCTATCAAAACATGTTTTATCATAAGAAACAATTAATTTAAACATCTCTTTATTGTACAGTACTCATAAAAGTATGTCAATAATGTAAAAAAAAATGGGATTCCAGTTATTTATTACATTAGTTAATTTTCACCTTCTGGAACCAAATGCCTGACACCCACAAAGAAAGTTTAATGAAGCTCACAGTTTCTGGGAACTCAGACCATGTGCAGTGACTGCAGGGCAGAACCATCAGGGTGGAAGGATAGGATGGAGTAAAACTTCTCAGTCTAGGTAGCCAGAAATCAGAACAGGAGAACAGGAAAAGATAGGGAGGACCAAGGAGACAGAACCCAAAGACCTGAGACAGAATGCAAGGGCATGCCTCTATGATCAGTCCAGACACACCTAGACATATGCTTTATTCATTCTTGGACAGCTCACAAGCCAATACATTTGACAATCCCCCTACTACTCTCTGAGTTACCCTAGCTGTCCAAATAGCCTTTACAATAGTGCAATTAGATTCTGAATCTATCCAATTATAGTTAATCATATAATAACCCTTAAAATCATCTTGGAAGAACATAGTGAATAATTCTGTTATATGTCGTTATGGGCACCATTATATTTGCTCATTATAAACTTTCCTATGACATACTTTTCATTTAATTTGAACTCAATTTAGTTTATGAAAATGTTCTCATTATTACCCAAGATAAACTATATGAAAAATCTACAAATTAATATCTACCATTGCATTCTCATAAGAACAGTATGTAGTAATATATGTCTAATTACATGCATTACATGAGGGACATAGATTTTATTTTATAAAATAATGTTAAGAAGCACTTATTGGTATTCCAAATCATTTCTTTTGTTTGACAAATTTATCATGATTACCCTGTCACCTGCTTTCCTATTCATAACAGGTTTCTGAAATTAATTCATCATTGCTTGGGCCAAAAATAGTATATGGCCTTTAGTGGCTAGACTTTTGTGCAGAGTAAAGATTAAGTAGACCAATTCTTTTAACTTACTTAGAATTCACTGATTGGTTTGACAAGTGTCCAAACTTAACCATGTGACATTTGTCTTGACAAAAACATACTCTTTTCAAAATTATATAGTGGAAAAGTAGTTCTGATGATTTCTTTTCTTTTAGGGTTTTTGAGACAGGGTCTCGCTTTGTGTTTCAGGCTGGCCCTGAGCTCAGCCTCAAACTCACATCACAGCAATCCTTCTGCCTCTGCCTCCCGAGTGCTGGGATTCCAGGCATGAGCCACCGTGCCCGGCACTGTGATATGTGGTACTGGTTGATGCTGGACATGAGTCTCCATGCCCAGTATGGTATGTGGTTACCGGGGATTGAACCTGGGGCCTTGGGCTTGCAAGATAGGTGCCTGAACCACAGAGCTAACTCCCCAGCCCAGTTCTGATGATTTCTAATCTTCTGGCATCTAAAGTTATACATTTTTAAACTTCTAGCATCCAAAGTTAAAAAAAAATTTCAACCGTTTTATGCTACCATGAGTCAGGTAACTGCAAACTAACACAGCTCTTAATCGCAGCCATGTAATTCCAAATCCTGCTCCTGCTTGTAGCTGGTAAGCATAAGCTTTCCTCATCACTGTGCTGCAGCCTCTAACCTGGTCTCTGTGGCCACATCACATGCTCTCCTGTGTCTCTTGTTCTCTTTTCTTTTTGTATGATAGGATGTGTCTTTTTCTTATAGAATGTGTTTAATTTCATGATACAGCAAGTTCCTACGTTGTAAAATTTCTAACTTCATCATATCTTTTCTAATAAAAAGAAAATTTCTCAGGTTCTGAGGGCAGCATCTGCTAAGACTGGAGGATATAATGTCACAGATCTCCCACATAGCCTGGCCATAAACTTCTTACAGTGGTTCTTTAGTGTGAGGAGCTTCTTTCATGGTGCTTCTCAACAGCCCTTTCCCAGCAGACAGACTGCATAGTCTTCTGAAGTTTCCTCTTGATTAATCCTGTCTACTCTCTTTACCATTCACAGCCATACATATTTTTTAAATAAATGTTTTTAACCTTTACAATTGACTAATTGGCACAGCGAACATGATAGCTAGGAAGCTATGTTGAGGATTAAAAGTTGGCAAAGAGAATAGACATTTGCCTCTGAAGTCCATTTTAGCTATTGCTAATTTTTAAGACTTACACATTTAGAAAATGGAACATTGAGAAACATTTGTCTTGACACTACATGTTCAAATATAAGTTATTGATTGATAAATAGAGATGCAAATATATTCAACAGAATACTGGCAAAAAGAATGCAAAAAATCATCCAGAAGATCATATAATATGGACAAGTATACTCCATCCTGGGAATGTCAGTATGGTTCAACATATGTACATCAATAAAACCATTCATCGCATAAACAGAAGCAAAGACAAAGCCATATGATCAGCTCTGTAAATGCAGAAAAGCCTTTGACAAAATCTGACACCTACTCATGATAAAATAAAGTCTGATGACTACAGATACAGAAGGGCCATATCTAATTTAATAAAATTTCCTCATGATCAATCCACTGTCAACATATCAAATGAAAGGAAAACTGAAAGATTTCCCTCTAAAATAAAGAACAAGACCATCATGTCCACTATCACCACTGCTTTTGAATATAAACTATAAAACATTAGCCAAAACAATCAGATAAGAGAATACTAAGGTAATATACATGCACACACACACACACACACACACACACACACACACACACACACACACCATGTATAAAAGGTGGAGGCAACATATAATTACTTCTAGATGACATGATCCAGTGCTTACAAAACCCAAATAATTCCCAGAGTCTTATAATGCAATAATGAAATTCAGCAAGATGCAAAATAAACACACACACACACACACATGCACATCATACACATCAATAGCATCACTACACATTAATAACAAATTGAGAGTATAGCTCAGGGGCAGAGCATTTGATTACACATTAATAATAAATACACTGAGAAAGAAATTAAGACAACAATACCATTCACAGTAGAATGAAGAAAAATCAAATTTTTAAGAATTAACCTAGCCGAAGAAATGAAAGACTTCCATAATGCAAAACTGCATCACCAGTAAAAGAAATGAAGACGACGTTGGAAAGGAAAAGATATCTCCTTTCCTTGAATAAGCAGAACCAATACAATCAGAACAGACGTAATTCCCAAACTGACTCTAATCAAAATAACAACAGCATTTCTCAAAGATTTAGAGGTAATAATCTTAAAACTGAGATGGAACCACCTCCACTAAATATAGCCTATATACACACAGTATGTATATAGTAATATATAATATATATATTCTGTATATACACTATATACTATATATACTATGTAATATGTATACACTATATAGTATATAAACTTCAGTTTGTGTTTATATATGTATATATTATATATACTATACTTATATTGAGAGAGAAGTGACATTAAATCTCATTAAAATTAACATCAATTAACTGCAGTTTAGACAGATGAGAACAGGTGCGTTGAGTGTGGCGTGACCATATACTTAAATTCAGTTGAACAACAATAGAGACGTTCACTTTCTGGCACTGCATTAGCAATCCCAATTTTTTTACATAAACTGGTGAGACATTTGTCTTGTATTTAAATGTAACACAATTTTTTAAAAAACTGGATTTCTATATTTTTAGATAAACTTTAAAAGAAAATAGCCTCCATTAGCCTAAAACAAAGAAAATACACTACATTTAACATGTCTTCCCTGATTAAGTTAAATAAAAATTAAATAAGACTGAAGTAATACTACTTCATGCTGCATATGCTGCATGAAGCATATTTTCTCTATATATTTCAATATCTGTTAAACTGTTCATGAGAAAAATAATTTATAAGCTAAATATTTTATTAACTAAAATATATTTTTAAAAGCATATTTGGGTTTTTTGCCTAATAGTGGTTGATTACATAATATTTCAAATATTAAAATAGAAAGTTATTATCTTTAAAATAATAAATATTGAAATTTTTCATATCAAACGATATAATGATAAAACAAGTGTTCTTCAGATGTTTCTCAATAGTTTATATGGCAAATTTTTCAAGTTTTATCTCTTTCTAGTACTATTTTCAGAATTAGATTTTTAAAAATTGCACATAAGTATGAAAAATTCCTCTAATTCCTGAAAAAATTAAAAATTCATGAGTTGAAGTAGATCTGTGTGGAGGGGAAGAGAAGGTTGTGGCAGTAATTATAAAGGGTAAAAATGAGAATTAACTCATTTCATACACTAGTACAAATTTCCAATATTGAGTGTGATAGTAATGTGTCTATTAAAGTATACCAATAAATAAATTAATTTTTAAAAATCCTGATATATTGGAAGATTTAATTTACTTAAAAATAATTGCTGTCTGCTGTTACTGGTATGATTATTTCAAGTTGAACATAAATATAAATTTAGGTCCTTTCAACATTTTAAATGAACAATACAATTGTTAACACTAAAAATTTAAAGTATTTTAAATTTTTTATTTCAACCTTAAGAGTCATTTCATAGAATAAAATCAAGATCATTGGAAACTGATTAAAATATGTCCATCAGCTAAAATAAATCAATGCATTAACATGCAGCATTTAATCACATCTGTTATCTTAGAATTATGTCTTAAATTTTACTGACATGACATTACTAGTTTTGACTTAAACTTTTCTATTCTAAAGGCAGAAAATCTCTATGTTCCAAAGGTCAGCAAAAGTGACAGACGCTGTGAGAGGCACTTCATAAGAGAGAACCCAAATGTCATGTCGCTTAGATTGGTGACTCCCCACTTACTACTTTTGAGGGGAAAATAAATGTCAAAGGGAAATATTTTGACATAAAAATTATATATTAAATTTGTGCCCCAAAACAAACAATGGATGTTTTTTTCCACTGAACAGTTTATCCCATTCTTTACATTTTACTTTTGTTTTTCTCTTTGACAACCATGTCAAGTCTTTCATCTCCTCAGTCTTCCACCTTTTCTCTCTAACACTTTATTAATATATAAACTTGTCATTTTTTAGTGGAGAAAAAATATATGAATTGAAATTTCCAACACTTAATGCAGTAGACCTCATTTCTTTCTTTTCTATTTCTTTATTTGTTATCAAATTCATTGTTCAATTCTCCCTCTCAGTTCTTATCCAATTTATTTTAAAACACATTCATTTCACCTAAGAGCATCAGCCTCATGATTCCTTTCTCTCTTTCTTTCTTTCTTTCTTTCTTTCTTTCTTTCTTTCTTTCTTTCTTTCTTTCTTTCTTTCTTTTTCTTTCTTTCTTTCTCTCTCTCTTTCTTTCTTTCTTTCTCTCTCTCTTTCTTTCTTTCTTTCTTTCTTTCTTTTTTTTTCTTTCTTTTTCTCTCTTCTTTCTTTCATCCTACTTTCTTTCTTTCTTTCTTACTTGTTTTGGTGATTCTAGGGATTAAACTCAGGACCTGTGCTTCCCAGGTAGATGCTGGAAGCACTGAGACACATCTTTGGCCTGTAATTCTTTTTTTTTTTTTTTTTTTTAGATATCAGAATTTCTACCTATATAGAATCACTACTATTTATATATACAAATGCTGTCATTCTGTTATTTTATTAAAATATTGCCCAGTATCATTTTTGTTGTGCCAAACAACAGTACACTTTCTTCTCTGGTCCTCTCTCTCCCAGAATTCTGAAATTTCTTGACTCTGCCTGATGGCTATAGTGAATGCTTTCTCATGCTCTATAAACACTTGTCTCATCCATTTTAACTATGTGTTTTTAACAAAAATTTACCTACCATGTTAATCAAAAACCACTATAAGATCACCACAAGATTTTTTATACTTTCTCCCTTTTCTTCTAGCACATACTTGCTAATCTCATACATATTTAGTTTCTCCATTCTCTCATTCCATTTGGGTCAGGAGCTCCATGACTCAGGCCTCATCCTTCCCTTTATGTTCCTTGTCTGTCTCTCCTCTGAACACTACACTTCCATTCTGAATTTAAATGTCTTTTGTAGTTGGATTCCTCAAACTTGAAACTTGAAAAATTGAAGCTCTTGACTGTTGACATATCTTTAAAAGCAAGACTTGGTGAAAGTACATAAAAAAGTTATAATTTCAATTGTTTTTCTAATTTTGAATATTTTAGAAATTTTAATATCATGTCCTTAACATGCATCATCTGCCATTTTTGCTTTCATTAATTGTGATAACCTCACCTTTCTAATACTTCACAGGGTAAACAGAATCATTATGGATGTGCCTTTTTCCCTCAACATATATATTTCAATAATTCTTATCATTTCCAACTAAATATGCTCAACTGTTGATGTCTTAGAGTAAAGCATATAGATTTATTTCAAAATTTTTAACTGTTATTCTAATTATTTCCAATTATTTATAGCATACTGAGAATTAAAATTTTAAAATACAAATCATTCCTCCCTCAAATTCTGAAATGTTCTTTACCCATAAATCCTCTCAATTTATTTGCCTCCTTGATACTCTCACTCAAACACCACTTTTTATGGAATGACTTCCTCTTATTTTAACTGAAATTATCTTACTCTATCTACTGGGATTCATTATCTTACTCTATCTACTGGGATACTATGGCTAATGATCAAATTTTCCTCTATAGTATTTACAGACTTAAAATAAGGAATAAAGAATGTTTTATTTATAATATCCTGCATTATTTACAATACTGATTTCTATACTCTTATTTTCCTTTAGAATTTTGAGCACAGAGATCCTTTCAACTATTACTCTCTAAGCACACAGAAAATTGTCTGCACATTCATAAATATTTATTGAATAAATAACTGCATTCATATAGTATGTAAATGTTTTCATCTGTTACATAATAAAGAATTTACAATCGTGTATATTAAAGCAAATTAAATGAATCCAAAACACGTGGACTAAATATTTAAATTGCTTCCTACAACACAATTAGTTCATTTTAAAGACTAGTAGTATATTTTTTGAAAGAATATTTACAGTATAATTGAAGAAGAGACAAACTGATATCATTACTTTTTGGTTTCAAATACTTTAATATTGAAATGTCACAGATAAAAAAAAAGAATCACTAAATTGTAAAATCCTCAAAGGGAAGGATTCTATTTAGCTGCCTTAGCGAAGTGTTGTTACTAGGATTAGTAGCCTTTCATCCTTTTATTTTTTTATTATTATTATCTTTATTGGTACATTAAATATACACATCATGATCGCTCTCCATAATGGGAATTTGTACCAGTATAAGACACAGCTTAATTCTCGTTTTTTCCCATAACCCTACCCACCCTACCACCCCCCCATATACATAACATTTGTTTCCTTACTTTTTTGTTACAATCTCAACATTTTCCCCCTTCACCCTATTTACATTGAGCATTTTCTATTTCACAATATATAACATACAATGCTAGGACTCATTACATTTTTATTTTCTCATACCAGAGAAAAGATGCGATATGTACCTATCTGTGACCTATTTATTTCACTTATGAGGATATCCTCAAGGTATGTCCATTTAAGTAGAAATGATTCAAATTTATCATTTTTTATGTCAGAGTAATACTCCATTCTGTAGAAGAACCACAGCTTTTTCATCCTTTTATTTGTAAAAATAAAATATTTATTTTATTTTGTACCTTTTATTTTGTAAAACCGTTTGCTTTTACTTTGTAAAACTGGTACACCTAGGACACCTCAAGGAAAAAGCACACTGCTCCACCATCAACACCCAAAGCTGGAGTTCTAAACTAAACTATTCCTTGTTCACCCTTCATGTGATGTAACTACACTAAATAAAATAAAATCAAGCATGCTTCCCCCGTATATGTATAGTTATACACTAATTATGTTATGTGTTATCAACATATCATTATTTACCCCATGGATATTAGGCAGTGTACAGTTATATTAATGCTCTTAAGAATACGCGAGCAAAGGATTACACCCGCCAGACAGGTACACCGTGCCTAGCTTCAGGCCCATAACTGATGTACGTTCCACAACCTCACACAATATGTCTATGGTTTTCACAAGACATTTGATTCTTTCTTCAGGAGTGCGATATTGAGGCAGGCTCACTAGTTCCTCTTAAATAAGGCATCTCGATGGCGTCAGGTGCACCCAAGTCCGTGACCCCGGCATTGTATTGCTCTTTGGTTCCTGGGGGTGGATTTTTCGGGGTTTAGTGTAACTCCACTAGGGCCGTCAAGGCGTGAATACCGACAGACCAATTGTAGGCCGCTATTTAAATGCACCATTCTTTACCCGCATAATAAAAATCTTGCAGAGGGCGCCTAGGTTAATGTAAGGTAGACATATACTATCCATTACCTGACCAACTTTTCTTTTTTTGTTCTAAGATATTCGTACAATGATTATAAGACATAATAAAACCAAATTATTTAAAATTCACCTAAAATTGCATATTAGGTGCTTACAATCCATATTCATAGAATGTAAACGCTTCCCAATCACCAAATTTCCCAGCCCCCTCCCCCAACTCCTCTAACCCATTCTATGAGGTATCCTACTTTACAATTAGCCCCAACCAGCCAAATCATACTCAACTGGCTTTTATCTTCCAAAACTTTGTTTCCTCTGGTTGCTTTTATTTTGCTAATATTGTTAAATCAACTTTTCCTGGTAGCCTGGTCTATGCTTGTTGTGCTTCACTCTCACACCTAACACCTGCCTGTTACCAAATGGTGAACTTCCTGCTCCCTTCTCTCCTCTGTAAATTTTCTCACTAGAAGTATCACTTTCCCAAAATTTTAAAAGTAGCCTACTTGTAAATATAAGAATAAGCTAAGCCCTGAGGAAGGATGGTTAGCCCACTTACAGATGTGCAAGTGAAATATACGTGGTTTCAAACTCATTGTCCCATCTCACCGTTATCTATAAAACTGGCTGGAAAACTGGAAAACTTCGGTCAGTCAGCAAAGAGGGACTTGTTTCCCTTGTGACTGATCCTTTCTAGCAAAATATTGCTTATTATTTATCCTCAATGCTGAGTCTTTCTTGAGGACTTTCAAGTTCCTATTACTGATACATTGTTAAATAAAATTGAATTTGGTACTCTAAATTTAGTCACTTTTGATATTTGAAGGATAAAGATAGATTAAAGAATATGAGAAGATTTGAATAAAAATTATTTGACTTAGGTTTAATAATAATTTATTAAATATTTAATTTAGTGCAAGAAAGTTCACTGTTATATTCCAGTTTTAAAATGAATGCATCTTGGTTTGTCTTATTTTATATTGAAGCTTAAGATCTTTGCTGACTGGAGGGTAAGTGGGGGGTGAGCACTGTAGAACTGATGCTAAGAGGGTAAATACCAATTCTGCCACAAACTGTAGCAGAAAGACATAATCATGACAAAATATTCATACTCTTCTCTTGCACTGCTTCATAGTTAAATTATGAGAGTTAAGTTATTTCTAAGTTACTTTACAACTTTCAGAAAGTCTTATTTCCTTTTATTATGCTCAGATATAAAAAATAATTTTATTTTATGAGTATAATTTGCATTTTTTTCTCTGATGTATCCAAATCAATTAAACTTCTATATTTATAGGCGGTATTCACGCGTATAAACTTTCCAATTTCTGCTTATCTTTTTGGATACAATGGTAAATACATTAATAACAAAGGAGAAGCATAGGCCATAATTAAAATTATAGCACACATGATAGAAATTCATGTTTTCTGTATGAGTTATTTGATTATATTTTTCAATTTCTTTGTATCAAAAGATTTTTCTCTAAAAATAAGGAAATACATTAATTTAACTTTCACAATTGTAAATTTCAAAATTGTAAATCCAACTTGATTATATTTTAGCAGTGTTATTGAGATATGATTTCACATAAAATTATATGTCCTTATTTCTCCTGAAGTTGTTTTCTATTTTATTAATTCTACATGGTTTTATAATTGCAATTATACAGTACTTAGAAGTTTCTAAATGGTGGTGTATTGTGAAATGATTTCAAATCAATTTCCATATCTCATAGAATGTATCATGAAATCATCTACTAACTATAAAACTTTGTTGTTAACTAGATAACAAGGATATTAACATATATTAGGTGAACAGTATGATGTTATAATTTAACAAAAATATAATCAACAAATTACTAGTTGAATGTGTTATACAAGATGAATATAATAATTTGTGTAATATTAATCGGTTAATAAATTATGACTGTTTAATGATAATATTAAGTCAAAGTCATTAGAAAGAGCACAAATTACTCTCATATTTTAGGCAAAGAAATGGTAAATACACAAAAATTACATTCTCTGTGTCTAATGTCCCCCAAGGTTTTATAGCTGAAGGTCAAAAATTCACTGCAATGTGCAGTTTGAGTCTGTATGAGGAGGCTAATGTTTCTCCTTCCCTCTGGGGCAGTAGTCAGGTGTCTGTGATTTGACTCTGACCATTCAATAGCTATGGACCAAATCCTAAGGAACAACTTCTCCACACCATTGCCATTCTGGAGTGTGGTATTCTGAGCTGTCTTCTCAAAGAAAAGTCTTCCACTTTTGCAATTTTGAGACTGAAGAAGCTGGAATCCTGCTGTTTCATGTGATGTCCTCAGGCCACCTGTTATTCCTTCTTTGCACCGACGATCTCTTCTCTATCATTGCTAACTGCAACTTCACTGGAGTGTCCTTTCTGGCCAAACTCAAAACATTTTAAATCATTCTTCTAGGCCCTTTTTCTTGATTCTTAACATAGATATGGCTAAAAGCTCCCAATAGTAGCCATCCTACAGCTTCAACATTAGACTGCATTAAAATTTCTTCTGCAAGATTTATTAATCTACTTCCCTTAATCTCAGACTCAGGCAAAATCTGAAGGCATTATCAAAATGCAGACAAACTTTCTGTGAAGCTATAGCACAAGTCATCTGTATTCTAGTAGCTGAAGCAGTCTTTCCTCCCAGTAAAAACATACCAGCCTCTTCTTTACTACCAACATTTCTGTCAGCTGTCAGGTCTTCCAAGTTCTGACTAGAATTTAACATCAAGTACAGTCTCAGGAGATCCAGGTCTACTTTTCAGCCATCATATCTGAATATTTCCTAACTCTTCCCACAATTCAGCTCCCACAAGGTGTTTAAACTGCATGGTCAAGCACAGTCAGATAAACAACCTCACTTCTTTGGTACCAAATTTTGTCTCTGTTACTTTTCTCATTGTTGAGACAAAATACTCAACAACATCAGTTTACAGGGAAAGATTTATTTACCTCAAATTATAGAGTTTTCAGTCCAAAATCACCTGACTCTAAGGCAGGATGACAAGCAGATAAGCACAACAGAGGAGAATCAGTTGATGGCAGGCAGAAGGCAGCAAAGTAATGAGAGATAACCACAGCTCTTTCTACTTCTTGCATTTTATCAAGATACTGGGAGTAAGTAGCTTAATCTTAATCACTTAATCACTTAATCACACACTTAATCTTACTACTCTTACTTCTCATATTGCCCATGAATCAACACCAGTGTTACACAGTCTAGATCAAACCATTTCTTAAAAAGCCCTGCTTCTGACCACATAAGGCCTCGGGAGAACTGCCTGTACCAGGGTGGAACTCTGTCCTATAAACTATTGAGAGATTATGGACTATCTGAGAAATGAAGCACAATTGAAATAAAATAACTCATGTAAAATGTCTTAGCATGTGACATTGGGATCCTGGTTATTCTCTTCATGTTTCTCTCCCAACACGAAGTGCGGCTTTCTCTGTCATAGACTTTTCCAGGGTACACTCTCATGCCACCAGCTCAAAAGCAGTCACCTAGTATGAACTGACACCTCTGAAACTGTGAGCTGAAAAGTGCACCTTTCCTCTTTATAAGTTGCTTCTCTCAATTAGTTTTTTTCAATGACAGAAATCTCAATAGCATGCATAATTAGGCTTTTATTTTGTTTGTACTTCAGAAATACATTGTGAAAGGTGAAAGTAGAATAGACAAGAAAGAGGAACATGCAACTTTCTTTAGATAAATCAATAACATAGAGGAAACATGTTTATTTTGTTTTTGATATTTTGAGACATAATCAAGTTTCTCTTCATTGTGATTTATCTTGAGAAATGGAGACCCTGCTGAAGTTAAGGCCATATTATTTTTCAGATCCTTAAAAATGTAGCAAAACTAATGTTTTACTGATATTTGTAAAGGTGAAATAATTTTATCATATCAGATAACAAATTCTTAGTGGCTGTCTAGCTTAGTACATATGTACAGTCAATTAAATATTTTTATTAATAAAATTGATTGTTTTTTCTTATTTAACTTTTGTGCTTATTCATTTAATTCCAAAATTTTATATTTGGTCAACTCACTCAGCGGTTCTAGTCTAAGAGAAGTCCTTATTCCAACATAGATCAAAAGTTAACTATCAGAAAAAGTTGTATTTTTATTAGCATATATTTGCAATATATAATAAACAGATTCAGCATGAGACATTGGTACATATACACAGCACATCTTCATCCTTTTTATTTTTCCTTTTCTTCTCTCTTTCCTACCATACCCTTAATTCCCTCATCCTGTTTTTATTTCCTATAATTTGATCTCCCTGTTTCTTACCATCTTTCTTTTATTTTGTTCTTTATGTTACTTATGCTAATATTTAGCATTTTATGACTGACTAAATAGCACTAGAAACTCAAGGTGCATTCATTTTCCTGCAAATGACGTACATTTATTCTTCTTTATGGTTAAATAATGCACAATTGTGTATAGGTTCCACACTTTAAATCTACTGATCTGTTTTTGAGCAATAGACTCCAGCTAAAATTTAGCTGCAGTATTTTGAGTTGGTAATATTTATCTAAAGTATTTAGCTTCTGTAAACTTAGGTATGCATGTATCATTATAATATGATACTTTTAACTCTTCTGTAAGTTAAGGTATCCAGAAGATATACAGCCAGGCCAAATGGGGTCTAAGGAATATTCATATTTATCACTGTAGTGGTATAGGAGATTGTATTCCCACCAGCCATTGTAGATGTTTCCTCTCCCACCCTGCTTCAATTACGTTTGTTTAAGGTCTCCTTCCTGGTAGCCATTCTTTCTGGAATATGACGATATTTTAATCACTTTCTCATTTATGTGACACAATAACCAAGATCTACACTTAAAGAAGGGGCTTTTTAAAGACTAAATTCTCTGAATGACTGGCTCCAAGGCAGACATGACAAAGCAGAGGGCCTGGGCAAAGGAAAGCTACTCGTGTCGTGGTGGCAGGAAGCAGTGAGAAGAGGAAAGAGTCGGAGTGAGAGACATGCCTTTCCAGGTCTCTCAATTCAATGGCCTGTCCTTCTGAGCTAACCTCACTTAGTAGCTTCACATTTAGTAATATCACTTTCCAAAGCTCCACTCCTGAATGCACAGGAGTTTGGAGGGGATAGATGTAATCTCTGTGTTGTTCTAATTTACATTTTTCTAGTGACCAGTGGTGTTGAACATATTTTTGTGTTCGTTTTAATACATTGTATTTCCTCAAGAGGTTTTTATTTATTTGAATTTTCCATTAATGACTGGACCTTTAGGGTTAAGAGGTTTAACTTTTTAATAATGTATATTTCCAAAATAATTTCATATCTGAGAAGTAGCTGGCAAAAGTTATTTTCCATTATGTAGGTTCACTGTTCAATGGGTGACTGAATCTTCATTCTGTTAGATTTTTTTCAGTCAGAAGTTTATAATTTTTTGTAGTCTCATGTTTTGATTTTTGGCATTATTTATTGTGCAATTGGAGTTTTGTCATGAACTCCTTCCCTATGCCTATGACTTCAAGAGTTTTAGCTATAACAGTTTTGGAGTTTCAAAAAAGCAATTGAAAAAATAAATGTTAAGCATTATAAAAAATATATTTATTTTGTTAAATGGGTAGATTACAGTAGCCACTCCAAAACTAACATGAAGTTAAACTGTAGCATACACCACGGATTTGTGGAATTACATTCTTTGGTTATAGATTATCCACAAAGCCCAGCTAATTCAATCTGACCCAGTGTGATGATGATTTGATAAAGCAATAATATGAATCTTGATTTCTTTCACTTGAGTATACAAATAAAAGACACATGTGCCTGTGTATTACACACACTCACGTATGAACATGCACTCACACAAAATAGTCCGAAGATACATTGTCAAGTAATGCAGTATAGCACACTTATTTTAATATTCACTAAGTCCATGTATTTTCAATTAAAATATGTTTTCTGTGTTAAATATAAAAATAATGTTGTAGTTCATCCCATAATATACCTATGAAAAGCTTATAAACTTAGTCTGAAGTTTCAAAGGTTGAAAAGCTAGACAATACCCCTGTAAAGAGAGTATAACCTGAAGTCTGAGATTAATTTCAATGAAATGACTCTTTAAAGCATCATCAGTGACCTGCGTGCATTGCAGTCGCTGCACATGCTTAGGTTCTCCATTCATCCTGAGACAAGGTAGGCTTACGAACTATGCTTCCCAATTGAAAAAGAGATTTTCCTCGTAAGTGTCAGTATACGCTATGAAAGCATAAACAGCTTTAGAAAGCATCAGAGTTTGAAATTAAACATACTGTTAACATTAAATCAACAAAAATATTTAACTTTTAGTCAATATTTTTGTAAGTCTTCTCATATTTTCTGAAAATATGTCTTACAAGGTAAAACATATTTAGAAAAATTTAATACTCAATGTGAAAATTATTCTATTGTAACATTGAAAGTTATTTCAGTGCTTTAGTTGAATACTGGTATCTTGGGATGGTCACTTAGTAAATGATGCATATGTGAACTTTTACATTTTTAAAGCCATCTCAAATCATCTTCAAGGTTTTTTTTATATATATATAAGTACACATACTGTCCATAAAAAATAAACAAAGCAAACATTAAAGTTAATGAAATTTTTCCTTATAAGGCACTTTTCATTTTGCCTATCCTGGGAAAGATCTGGAGCCTAGATCACAGTATCTTTAAAAAATGTCCATGAATTTATACACCCAGGAAAAGATAAGGTCACTACTTCTGCCTAATGGAAAATATTGAGTCTGCTCGTGTGGCTTTTTTTTTTTTTTTTTTTTTTTTTTTTTTTTTTTTTTTTTTTTTTTTTTAACAGGATCTTGCTTTGGAGTTCAGGCTGGCCTTGAGCTCAGCCTCAAACTCACATCACAGCAATCCTCCTGCCTTTGCCTCCCGAGTGCTGGGATTACAGAAGTGAGCCACCACTCCCAGCACTGTGGTATGTGGTTCTGATTGCTGCTAGGCATCAGTCTCCATGCCCAGTATTGTATGTGGTTACCAGGGATCAAACCCGGGGCCTTGCCCCAGCATAACAGGCACCAGAACCATTGAGCCAGATCCCAGCCCCTCATATCCCTTTTTTCAAACAGGTGAAGAATGAGATCATCTGACCCTGTAGAGCACACGGAATCTGTATCCTTCCTCGCTGCTCATCAGAATGTGTTCTGTTCAGCAACATTTCCTGTGAAAACGGAGAATGTACACTGGTCTTTCAAAGGTTTGGCCTCCAAAAAGTTATTGCATAGAAATCTAAATTGCAGTTAAAATTACATATCATGCTATTGTTTTGATTGGTACAGCAATGATATTGGCTATAATTTATCATCTTTTTTATTTGTTATTCCAAAAACATAATATGGAATTTCTAAACTACACCATTGAGAATATAATATTTATTTTCTCACTTTAAATTCAATGCAAATATAACCAGTCCTTTTCCAGTCTGATGTACTTTATACATTTATAAATTTATGAAAAGTAATTTAAACAAATGATATTGACATTACACTTTAAATAATTTAATAATATGCAATAGAAAAATAATTATAGTAGTAAATGTTATGAATTTATAATTTTCAACTTGAGGCATGCAAATTTTAAAGTTTCAAATTGAACAGAATGTAAAATCATTGTCTAGAAGGGTTAATTCTTAAAGGGGAGGTAATTTAAGACATATTTTGTTTTACACAGGATGCTTATACAGACCTCTTACCAAATTTAAACTTGTCTTCTACTCTTATTTTTAAACCAAAATAGTTAATTAAAGGTAAAATGTAAAAGTCATCACATATTTCAAGATTGTAACTTGACACCTTGCTTTCTGCTTCCTGAACTTCTGCTCTTTCATTATCATGTATACTCTAGTTTTTCAACCTCTGCATCTGCCAGGAATAGTGCCAAGAGGGACCTGAAAGTGTCATAATCTTACTGCTTGTCACAGTACTAAGAAGTTGTATAATTACATAGACAGCCTTATCCAAGGGTATAAAATTCAGTGGTTTCTGAAATGAATACAGGGTCACACTGTCTAAAGAGAACTTTTACTCTGATGAAAGTGATATCATATCATTCTTCCCACAACACAGTAAAAAAGTACAGTGTTTCATATTTATATGAATAGGAAAATTCAGGAAGGTATACTTTGGAGTGTATTTATAGAGCTTATTTTGTTGCAGATTTTGTTAAGGAGTGGCTGTGATTCTGCCATCAAATGTCACTTCGCTTGTTGTAACAGGACTATTGTCTCACTGTTAGCATGGTTTGTTCCAGTGGTGTGCATCTTATATACCTGGTGCTACTGGATAGAGTTTAAGCTTCTCTGGAATGTTTTTTGACAAATCTGGTTCTCAGTAATGCCTGAGTTATTGGAATATTTTTTTCCTCTTAAAAGGAGCTACTAAACAAAGAAGAGAGAGAAAAATGAATTAGTCTACCATTTTTTAGTGAGTAGTAATATTTTTCAAATAAGAAAAATGCGGTGAGCAAGTGAATGGGAAAAATGAAAATCAAGTTGTGTCATGTAGTAGCGCAAATTCTCAATGTTGAGTGTGACCACAATGTATATATAGAATGAACCAACAAAATCAATTAAAAAAAAAAGAAAAGTAAGGAATGGAGATATAAGCCAGTGGAAGAATGGCTGCATAGCATGAAACATACCATGGTTTTCATCTGCAGCAAAGCAAACAAGAGACAGAAATAAGTACAGGATAGAAAAAAAGGAAAAAAGGGAGAAAGGAGAGAATAGAAAGAACACTGGTTAAATTTAAGAAAAGTTTAAGTCTCAACAAGTTAGATTAGTGAGTAAAATATAACAATTTTTAGAGAAAATTAATGTCTTCTTATTAGTTATATTTTCATTACTTCAAAAATATTAGTTTCATAAAGTATGAAAGAAAATCTTAGTTCACTCTATTGTTTCTCTGTTTTGCATTGATCTATAAGATCACATTAAATTTAAATTTACTCCAGAGCTATATTATAGATTAAGATTATTTTCAGTTCTCGAGGCAGGATTTTTTCAGTGGTTCCGGCGCCTGTCTTGCAAGTGCAAGGGTAAGGACATAACAATACTGGGCGTGGAGACTCACGCTCAGCAGCAATTAGTACCACATATCACCATGCCGGGCGTGGTGGCTCACGCCTGTAATCCCAGCACTCTGGAGGGGAGGCAGAGTCAGGAGGATTGCTGTAATGTGAGTTTGAGGCTGAGTTCAGGGCCAGCCTGAACTACAAGGCGAGACCCTGTTACAAAAAAAAAAAAAAAAAAGATTCTTATCAGTTCTAAACTCTGATGCTATTTATGTCATTTTGCTTGTAAGACATACCTCACAAGTTACACAATTGAACTGTTAGGTGTTTTAAACTTTGTACTGTCATCACTACTAATATAGAAAATTTTCAACACCCCAAAAGGAAACTGTACCCAAAGCCTTCACTTTTCCTTTCTTCTTTTCAAAGAATAGCAAAAATCTACTGTTTCTTCTGCCGGCTGATGTTTCTTGATAAATGCATATATACATATACATATGTATGTACATAAATGATGTTAGTAAATATATTATTGACTTATGACTTATTCATACTTAATATTCAATTAAAAATTATCCAAAGATATTCAGAATCTGAAACTTTCACTCAATTCCCATAAAGGAAGAGCATGCTCACCTTATCCAGTGATTGTAGAGCTGTAAAACAATGTATTAGTTGACCAAGCACAATTGTATGTGAACAATATCAACATCTGAATGCTGACAGGGAAAAAGGATCGGTGGGTACAATGGAATACTTGAAATGGGATAAAAGGACAAGCAGTGCAGCCTGATTCACATGATATCTGTTAGCTCAACAGTGTTGACAGCAAAGAAAGAAAGAAATGAGAGCCCAGGGACATGAAAATATTTAGTAGTTGAAGCATTTTGTAAAATGAAAAGCAGTTATGCAGTGTTAAATTGTGAATCTACACATGTAAGGAGACTATATTCTCAGGGACTTGTAACGGGTTCTAAATACTAACATCAAAGAGCTGGTATTGCAGGTATACATTTCAATGCAAAAAATGAGAATATAGATTTTAAAAATGTAATATAATATACAGCTATATGATGGAATTTTTTTTTTGAGACAGGATCTCGCTTTTTGTAGTTCAGGCTGGCCCTGAGCTCAGCCTCAAACTCACATCACGGCAGTTCTCCTGCCTCTGCCTCCCAAGTGCTGGGATTACAGGCATGAACCACCACACCTGGCACTGTGGTATGTGGTACTGATTGCTGCTGGGGTGAGTCTCCACACCCATTATTGTTATGTGGTTACCAGGGATCAAACCCAGGCCCTTGCGCTTGCAAAACAGGTGCTGGAACTACTGAGCTATGTCCCCAGCCCTATATGATAGAATTTTAAGTGTTAGAGATCTAATCATTTCAGTTAAAGGCCAAGATGTATTTTGGCTATGGCAGAAGTAAAGTAAGACCAATGAACTTAATAGCACTTTCACTTTCACATAAAAACACTGAAATTTTTGTAAAGGGATTATTAAGTATTATTTTCACTACTTCCAAAATCAACAATGACATTAATCAACTTTGTTACACAATCTAGAAATCTTAAATTATGTTTAACTGGCTCCATCTACCTGACTTCTGTAATCTGTTAGCTTTCAATTCCTGTGTAAAAATAGTTAATAAACAAGGTTTATATAGAAGAATTCACTTTGGCTCGTAGTTTCAGACATTGCAGTCCCTGTTAAGTTGATGTTCTTAACACTGGACATGGAGCAAGGTAGTAAATTATTGAATGCGTGGATGGTAGAGATGTGATGGTATCTAGAAAGCAGAGAGGAACGGAATGAACCTTCTATTTTCTTCTTTTGGAAGCACTGGTATAGCCAATAAAGTGTTTGACAAAATAAACATCCTTAATAGACGGAAACACTTGACATCCCACTTCTTGGCTATCATAGTAAAACAAGCACCAATATAAATTTGACATTTCTGCCTCAACCATTTATTTTATTGCATTGGTTCTGTGATGTGTTGATTTCTGGTTTACATACAGATGAAATATCATTCTTAATTAGTGACAACTGTGATTAGTAAATTGGTTTTAGTTGCCCGAATTTAATGAATGTTAAGAGATTTCTATCTCATTATCAATGACAAATGACGGAATCTTGCCTATTGAGTTTTGTTTTAATTTGTTTATTTATGAAATTAATCAGCTATGAAGTTCATAAACACCAGAAAAATCAACTCTTTAATAAGTGAGTCTAGAGAGCTTGGATTTAATTGTGACAATAATTATAGAACTGAAATTATAAACGTTTCAAATGTCTTCATGTCTTTAATTTAGGAAAAATTGTAAAGATGGCAAAATGATTTTCCCTACGTCATATAAATCAATTAAAATATGTTTCCTTTTTCGGTTTTTTTAGGGTTTTTTTTTTTTTTTTTTTTTTTTTTTTTTTTTTTTTTTTTTTTTTTTTTTTTTTTTTTTTTTTTTTTTTTTTTTTTTTTTTTTTTTTTTTTTTTTTTTTTTTTTTTTTTTTTTTTTTTTTTTTTT